>JAUEKW010149846.1:0-10043 GCA_032274785.1 Ajuga reptans
TAAATTATTATATATTTGTTTTTTGATAAATTGAAAATTTTAAAAATAATTCCAACATGTTTCAAATATTTTAAATATTTTTTTTATTTTTTAAAATATTTTTTATATTTTTTAAAATATTTTTATAATTTTTAAATATTTTTTTAATAAATTTTTAATTTTTTCGCCGGAGGTTGTAAAATGAAACTTCAGGTTGCAATCGGCAAAAAAATTAAGTTTAGGTTGTAAAGTGTCAAAACGCGTATAGTACAGGTTGATTTGAGTAATTAACCCTTTTGTTTATCAAGAAACTCTCTAGTACTTTAGTATACGATTATTTGTTTGTGAAGTGATTTTTATTGCTACTTGAGTTGAAAGCAAATGTTTTTGTGAGATAGGTGATGTACTTACTAAGCATTACCTTATAGTTATTTTACCTCATATTGCAGATAAAAGTAAGAGCTAGAAGGGAGCAAGACCGGTGCGAAAATGGTAGTGGCGGTGGTGTAACAACAATTTGTATGTATTGAATAAATAAACACAAAGTATTGTACAAAATAAATTTAATTGGATTGAAACCAAGAATTGCGGGCTGTAGTCTCTACTTTGGATCCTCTAATTCATCTCCTCGAACAATTTCTTTGAATTTGGGAGACTCCTGAACTGGCGCAAAAACTTCTTCTAGATCTCCTCTGCCGCTTTCGTTGTTGTTTGATAACGTTTTCCGAAGGCCAGGTAACTTGATTCCAGATCAACTGCGGCTTCTTGACGGTTTTTTACGAAGAACGTCTTCGAATCTTCAAGAACACTTTGAGTCTTCTAGAAAGAGAATTTCTTGGAGCTCTTCCAACTTCTCTAGCCTTGAACTTGTGTTGAATGAATGAAAGAAGTCCTTCTTTTATAGGTGTAGGGAGGACAACTTTCCATATTTTCCTTCCTAGGTGGCGCGATTTCATTAGCCACCATAGGCTTGATTGGCTTCATTTGAGTTTGATTGAGCCTGATTGGCTTATCATGGGCTTGATTTAGGCCTTGACTTGATTGGGCCATATTTGGCTAGATTGAGACATCTTTGATTTGGTTGGGCCATCTTTGACTCTGCTTAATTTAGACCATTGTTTAACTTGACATGGGCTTGACTTGATTTGGGCCATTGTTTGATTTGGTTGTGCCATCTTGCCAAAATGTTGGTAGATGATTTATTTCGGCCCAAATTAAACATCAATTAATAGTATTTTTTAATTGACATTTAATATATTAATAATTTCCACATGTCGCCATTTAATTGGACATGGAATTTATTTATCTACAGGTGGATCCTCGGAATTGGTTAGAGGTTTAAGAAATATTTAAAGTTAAATTATTTGCAAGATATTTGAAATAAAAGTTCCGCACTATGTATTTTTTCTAGTATGTTTTTAAGTCTGATTTGCTTAAATTGTTCTCCTATGTTTAAAATAAGTAAAAGTTTATCCCAAGTCTTATACCAAAAAGTTTATTGTATTTTCTTAGTATGAATGTTAAGTTAAATTTTCTAATATCAAAGTGTTTATGTTTTAATATGAGTTAGAATTTAGTTTTCAAGTTGTAAAGTGATAAAGAAAAAGTTTATTTTCAAAGGGAAGAAGAAAAAAAATGAAATTCTACAGCTATTCTCGATATGCTAGTTTATTTTATAAATTATCAAAAACTTTAGTCTTATTTAGTAGGAGTAACATCCCATTAGAGGGAGGGGTATTATATTTTTTTTTGTTTTTTGTTTTTGATTAAGAAAAGCAAACTCTTTTGGGGCTAATACGTAATATGTGTTGTTATGTTAATTACTCCAACAATTAAAATGTGTCCATCGAGATCCCCAATTAAACTTGGGCTCATATAGTCATATGTAATGTGCGTTGTCATACGGCTAGGGATGTAAATTAATCGAGTCGAGCTGAATATACTGTTGTTTACGCTTATATAAAATATTATCGAGCTTCCAATATTATGTTTGAGCTTGTTCTATAATTAATCAAATCGAGCTTGAACGAGGTTTAATCGAGCCGAACACCAGTCGAGCTCGAGTAGTTTGATATTTTTACACTTGTTTTAACATTGTTTACTTATCAAGCTCGAGCTTTAAATTTTATTAAAGGTAAAAATATGTTCAAACTTGTTTGACATTTCTTATCAAACATAGTTCAGACAAGTTTTTTAACCAACGATCTCGAATCGAGTATCGAGTAGCTTGGTTTGATTTTCAGTTATACATGCGGCCTCCTCTTTACCACTAGGGCAATGACTTATTATCTTTAGACAAAAAAACTTTGATGATATCACTATTTGTAAAAAGTAACTCTCTTATATTAATTTGGTTTGTAAATAATGATACACTTTTTGAGAAAAATATTAATTTTTCAGGAGAATCTAATTTCTTTTAACAAATTGATACATTTTAAAGAGCAAAAAATGATACATTTAAAAAAAAAAAACTCAAGAAAATTTATACTTTCTGAGTTTGAGGACCCCATCTTATAGTAAGAGTCCTAAAGGAGAGTGCCTCTTAGCTTCAAATGTTTTTAATTATTTGAGGAGTCAAAAGTTGAGGACTCAATAATTGGTTGTTATAACTTATGGACACAAAAAAAAATTGTTATAAAATGAGACCGTCTGTAATTATTTTGAAAAGAAAAGACATTTTTTTGGAAAAAATAATACTTTTACTTAATAGTATTCCAAAATTTCGTTACTTTTAGATAGAGCAAAAAATGAAAAAGAAACTAAAAAAAGCCCTTTCTAATATAGCTGAGACATTCTTATTGAAAAATGTCTCATTATCCGTCTCCAAAAGTAGTGCTATTGGCAAAAAACTTATATATATCATATACATGAATTTTTTTATATAGAACGAGTCGGACTAGTTATAGAAATATCATTTTTTCTGGCAAAAAAACATCACTTAATTGGTCAAACGTATTACTTTTTTTTTTAATAAAATTACCAATAAAGTGATACTTTTATAATAAAAAAGTAATTTTTTGGGAAAGTGATATTTTTTCAAGGAAACTAATATTTTTTTTAGAAAATACATTACTTTTTTGTAAAATGTATTATTCAAATGTAGATGATGAAATATCTATATGGAAGTTATAAATGGTGTACTTGTATATAAACTTGATAGTGAAAACATATATAAAGCTTGATACAATACATAAAGTTTAAGAAAACACAAAAAATATTTATTTTTTTTATAAAAAAATTATGTTTTACTATAAAATTATTACTATTGGAAGTAAAAGTAACAAATACTTTTTTCCACAAACATAATACTTTTTTTTGGAAAAAGTATTACATTTTCCGAAAGTAACTTTTAAAGTAATTAAACTAAATAATAGTTTAATACAATTTGTAAGTTATAAATAGAGAACTTATTTAAATATTAACACTGAAAACTTATAAAAAATTGATAAGAACACATATAATGTATTAAAAAAAACACATGAATTATTAAGTTTTCTAAAAAAATATTACATTATTCCGGAAAAAGATTATATTTTCTAGAAAATGTATCACTTAACCTATTTTTTTGGATGATAATTTTTTTTAGTAAGTGAAAATTTGAAATCCATTTGAATCGGATTGACCCATTATGCATAAGAATCTCCATGCATATGTAAAAAAAAAAAAAACATACTCTCTTGTATAATCATTTTTAATTACCCATACTTAACATTTGAATAAAGCTAGCATTTTTTCCCCCAAAAAGACATTTCTTAGCAGTCAGCATAATCATAAATGATGCATGTGAGGGGGTGTTTGCACATGATTGTGCTTTTAAAAAAGTGATTTGAATTGATTTTGTGAGAAAGTTAGAATTTGGTAGTGTTTGGAAATAAAGTGAAGTAAAAGCTAAAAGTTAGAAGCTGAGTGTTGACAACTTTTGAAAATCAGCTTTCAAGCGTTTCTGAAAAGTAATTTTGACTACCAAAAGTGAGTTTGCAAACACTCTAATATGTTAAAATTACTTTTGAAAAGTGATTCTAATTTATAATTGGGTTTGCAAACACCCACTAAGTGTGATTGAACAAATCAGATCATCAATTATTGATCCTCTAAAATCAAATGTACAGTAATAACACACATTAAAATGTGATGTTTTAGATCATGAAAAAATTCTTTTATTCCCGATCATAAATCCTTTTTTTAATTTTTTCCTATCTCGATTGTGCTTTATTTGATTTGACTTTATTCTGGTGTAACCCTTTAACCCCACAACTGGAACTCTACACTAACAGCAAGAGCAGTGAAAACTATATAATCTAACAAACTATCATCTGATTTTTTTTCATTGTGACATGATAATGTTGTATATATAAAATAAAATACGAGATCAGAACACCATATAAAATAGAGAAACCGAGCGAGTAAACCTTTTTCATGGCAAAATATTTCTTGAAATCATAGACAAGAATCTATGCAGATCACATCATATGTACCAACACCACTAGCCACTCTGAGGCTCTTGATTTTATACACCATTGTATAGTCCAATCCAACAAGACAAGAATCTAACTGGAAATTAAACCAGCCATTCAAATTCTTGATCTTGATCTCGATCTCCTACTTCGCATCCGAATCAACCAACAAACTCCAAAGCGCGTGCACGTCTTCACACGAGCACGACTTTACATCTTCATAGAGCACGTATATCCCCCGCCCTAAAACAAGAAACACATTTATAAAATGAGGATGATCCTGATCAAATTCAAATCAAGACTTCTTAAAAGAAAGATAGAAAAACCACGATTATGATTGAACTTACGCGTTCTTTTGGTTGCGCGGAACCTGCCCCAGAACTTCTTCAAAGGGGATACAAGAGAATGAAACCAGCCCATGAGAAAAAAAGGGGGTCTTTTTTTTTTGGGTTAAATTATTAGGTGAAAGTTGGAAGGAAATTATAAGGGGTTTAAGACATATAAGTGAAATTATTTTCTTGCAGCTCACTGTTACATTAATGTACTTTACTCCACTAATGTTGCAGGCAAATTTGTTAAAATAAACATTTTCTCTCTCTTGGTGTAATGTCATTATCAGATGAACAGAGAGAATTTTATAGAAAGAGGGGGTAAAGTTTTATTTCTCTGTAGTCAATTGACAAATTTGTTACTCCATTGCTTAACTTGATTTGTGTAATTTGTAATCATACCCCTACTAAAGTCAAAGATATTGTTTTTCTTTTTCATTGATTTAAGAGGATTATTGGGCAAACATATTTATGAGTTTTTCTTTATCAATGGATCGAGCCGAGCCGAGCTTGGGCAAATTTATTATATATTAAAGAATAAATATACAAATACTATGGGTGTGCCCAGGTAGGTTGTCAATGAATCGAGTCGAGCCGAGCTTGTAGATGCTCGTGTTTGGTTAGTTTGTTTTTAGTCAAACTTGAACCTAGCCGAGCAGTGTTTGATAGTATTTATTTTTGTTTACGTACGTGTTTGTGAACGTATTTGACCATATTCGCAAATATTTGTGTTCGTGAACAACTAATTACTTTGTTCACAAACATCAAAGAAGCACACATTTTCCTAAATCTCGTTACAAATAAACGAATTTAACCAAATACTCACTAGAATAACAAGTAATATAAGAATATTATATTACATGTAGTATGAATATTGTTGTTTTTGTTGTTGGTTTCATTATTATTACGATTATTATTACCTGAGTCTTGAACGAGAATGAACGGGTCGATCAATGTTCAATCTCTGTTAATTTATAAAACGAGCACAAAAAATTATTAATTTATTCAAAATAAACAGGCTTCAACACAAACTGTTTAACGAAAACTCTATTCATTAACATACGGAAAAGAAGTCTTTAATTAATTATCCTACAAGGGTCTGTTCCTATCATACAGACATTTGTGTTTGTTTTTTTCACTCAAATATAGGCAGTGGTTATGAAGAAGTATAGCTGGCTTTACCTATAAATGACCACCCCACCCCCAACCCTTTCCAAAAGATGGAAAAATAAATAAGGATAAAAATGACCACTTGTCATTCACTTCCAGGTTGGCTGCTTCTTAAAGCCTTTTGATAGAGCAACATTTACAAGATATTCCACAAATTAAGTTTTACTCATAAGTAGTAATGAGTGATGTGTACTAATAAAATAAAACACGAGATGAAATAAAGAATGTGATGGATTTCGACTACCAATTTGAGGCCTTATTCCTTTTCAAGTTTGAGGCAATATTGATTTTCAAGGTTAAGGTTATAAATTGAGAAGGAAATTAAAAAATAAAATAAAATAAGAAAATTAAATTAATATTTAAAATGTAAGATGATCTCCTGTCCTTGTCATGAAACTTAAAAATGAGTACTGTCCTAAAAAATAGGGAAACCAATGAAATAAAAAGTAGGCTGTGTGTGTTTACACTGATTTTTTATAGTGAAATCCAACTACATTTGATCTGTTCAAATTATGTAATTCCGTACAACTTTTTTGTTCTTTGCTTCATACTTGAAAGATTTTTTATTTTTTATTGAAGTCCAATGGTCCAATATAAGATTCATAAATGCCACAGTCCATGATGTAAGGCCCAATATTGAAGTCCATTGGGTTGGATGATGGGCCACATTGCAATTGGATCAGTTTCGGATATGGGCCTGGCCTATCAATAATCACATACCAAAAGAGAGTATTGATAAAGGGCCCAACCCATATTAGACCGTCATTACAAGCAGCGTATTTATTCGAAAAATCGTTACCCCTTTCGAAGCCTCTGAAATTGAATCCCTAAAATGGGAAGAATATCCTCAGCCGTAGAAATCCCCGATCGCCGCCGCGATTATGGTCGATATTCTCCCGATTCCCGTGGTTACCAACGCCGGGACCGCGGTTATAACCGGAGCCGGAGCCGGAGCCGGAGCCGCAGTGTTCGAAGAAGTTTAAGCCGCGGCCGTAGCTTCAGTAGAAGCCGGAGCCGCAGTGGAAGCCCGATTGCAAACGGTCATAACAGGTATCGTCGTCCTTCTCCAGATTACTCATACCCTAATATCGATGAAAATCGGAAGTCCAGCGAAAGAAAGAAAATTAATTATGATAACAGAAGAAAACCCTATCTCGATCGAGATCATAGAAATGGACAGTATGCGGAGTCTGAGTCTGATGAAGAATTAAAAGGCTTAGCTTATGAAGAATACCGCAGGCTCAAGCGTCAAAAAATGAGAAAATTGCTCCAAAACTGTGTTTGGAATTGCACTCCAAGCCCTCCGAGGGATCCGAATGAGAAGTCTGATGGAGAGCTGGAGGAGGGTTTTGGAATTGAAGATGAAAAACAGAAGAAGGGATTGAGCTCCAACGGTAAAAAGTCAACAGAGAGTCGACCTGAGTCGGAGTCGGAAGATTATGATTCTGAATCAGATGGTTCTAGGTCGAGGAAGGGTAGGAAATCTGGTTCTGGGAAGAAGAGTAAAAAATCAAAATCAATTTCGGAGAGTGATTCTGAATCTGAATCTGACGACTCGAGGTCAAGGAAGCGTAGGAAATCTTCTAAGAAGAAGAGTAGGAGATCAAAATCTGTTTCTGAGAGTGAAAGTGTATCTGAGGAGGAATCAAGTGATGAAGATTCAGAGGAAGATATGAAAAGGAGAAGAAGAAAGAGTGGGAAGAACACTAGAAGAAAGAGTAGCAGGAGAAGCAGTAAGAGAAAGAGTAGCAGTAGGAAGAAGATCTTAACGAGCGAAAGTGAGAGTGGAGGTGAGGATTCTGCTGGGAGTGATCCTGTGAAATCGAAGAAGCGGAGACAGAGATCATCTTCAAGGTCCAAAGACAGCAAGAGGAAGAAAGAATCGGACAGTGAGCCTTTGCATTCAAAGGAGAGTGGTTCTGATATAGAAGCTGATGCCAAGGACATTGTGCTGAAGGAAAATGAGGTCACGTTCGATGATGATATGAATGAAGAGCTACAAAAGTTTAAGGAAATGATTGAGTCACGAAAGAAATCTAACTTGGATGATGATCCGGTGGTTGGGCCAATGCCTCTGCCAAAGGCAGAAGGACATATTAGTTATGGTGGTGCACTACGGCCTGGTGAAGGTGATGCTATTGCTCAGTATGTTCAGCAAGGGAAGCGTATCCCACGTAGAGGTGAAGTGGGTCTTTCAGCTGATGAGATTTCAAAGTTTGAGGGTCTTGGATATGTGATGAGTGGTAGCAGACATCAAAGGATGAATGCAATTCGTATCAGAAAAGAAAACCAGGTTTACAGTGCTGAGGACAAACGAGCATTGGCAATGTTTAACTATGAGGAGAAGGCCAAGCGGGAGCAGAAGGTTATGGCTGATTTGCAGCGGTTGGTCCAGCGTCATATTGGACAGGATACTGGTCCTTCTCATGATCCGTTTGGAGCAAGTGTTGGTGAGGGTGCTGATAATTGATTCTCCGCAATGTTGTTTTTGTGTCAGTATCCATTCTATGCTTTTCAGATTTCCGTTTCTATTATAAATGATGTATGAATATTGTGCTACATGATTTGTGTGTCACATCCAGCTTATGCTTTTCAGATTTCCTTTTCAACTGAAATGATGTATGAACATACTCTGTTTCTTGTTGGAAGCACTTAATATAACATGTGTCATGCAAGAAATTCGGTTGAAGTATTCCAATTTTAAGATTTTTAATCTGTCTGTACATAGTCTATGGTTTTTACTCATATTCGAGTGACATCTGGTACTCAGTCTTAAGAGATATATGGCCTGTACAGTGTACACATTAAACGTGTTCGTCCCGATGTTTGTGTTTTAAAGGTGGCTTCTGCAGTCACGTCACTAATTTTTTTATTAAAGGCTTCTTAAGCATCTTTGCGTGGCAACCGTAGGACTATAGCCCTCCCTCCATATTTCATATCACTTGGAGATATGCCTGAATATAACAATGGTGATGTGGTCTCAAAGAGATCAAAATTGATTTGTTTATTGAAGATCGATCAGGATGTTAAAATCTCTTTGGACCATGGTAGTAATATGATGTGAAGGTAGATAATTGGGATCTGTAGCGATTGAATAATTGATTATATCCTTTTATGCTTTCTTCATTTTTGGAATGATTGGGAGGATCATCTCCTTTTCTGTTTCGTTGATTCTAAGCATGATATGCTAGCTATATAAATAAGGGTGATGACAGAGTTAAGAGGAGGCTGGGATTATTATTCTCCTATCGTTTTCTTTTGCACTTGTAGCTTATCAATGAAATGAAAGTTCCTCTTCTGTATTCATAATTGCTCTTAAGACTGAATGAGCTCAATAGTTGGCTCTTGGAATTTAATGACTTGTAATGATGAAATATACATTTAAACTTGTCTGGTTCAAAAGTTTTCAGCTTTATTGAGATTTTTTGTTCCATTAATTTCTATCAGTCTGATGAAAACTTGTCCATGTATCCTGCATTGTGGAATTTGATATGGAAGGTTTGGAATGGAGTGGATTTTAAATCCACCAAAATGATTTAAAAATCAGAGATGGATTTCAAATCCATATTGTGGATTCCATAGTCATCCTTCCTTCGAAGGTTGCTGTGGGCAATGGTTTCTTCAGGCGCCTTCTTTTTTGGGTCTGGAGTTTTGAAACAGTTATTTAGGCTTAATTTTAGAAAACATCCCACGTTTTTTTACTTTACAACTTAAACATTTTTGTTTTTTTTTTCCGACCGCAACCTATATTACAAGTTTTTTTCATTTAACTACCTCCGGCTATATATTCCGGCATGTATATGTCATGTGCTTAGCACATGCCAAAAGCGCCAATCAAATGGTGGCACGTGCCCATCTTTAAAAAAATAAAAATAAAAAAATAAAAAATACTTATATAATTAAAAATATGAAAATTATTTTAAAATTATAAAAATTTATTTAAAATATAAAAAAATTAAAAATTTATTTCTGAAAAATATTTTGAAAATTAAAACTTTTTAATTTAAAATCTAGAAAAAAAAGGAGTTGTTTATGAAAATTAGAAGAAAAAAAATAAATTCAAATTTCATAAATAAGAAAAATATTAAAAATAAAATATTTACTTTTAAAA
>JAUEKW010149856.1:0-10042 GCA_032274785.1 Ajuga reptans
CACATTCCAAACATACTAAACACAGACCACACACATTACACACTCCACACACATTGCACACACTGCTCACGTTTCATGCACACTACACATATTTCACCCACTGCACACACTTCACACACACTACAAACGCATTTCACATATTACACATACTACACACATTTCACACATATTATACACAATACACGCATTCCACTCACATTGCACACACATTACACATACATTACACACACTACACGTGTTTCCCACACATTACACACACACTATACATGCATTTCTTACATTACACATACTACACACGTTTCACACACATTCCACACAGATTTCACAAACTACACACATTTCACACACACTACACACATTTCTCACATTTCACACACTACACACATTTCTCACACTACGCACACATTTCACACATTACACATACTATACACATATTTCACACATTACGCACACTACATACGTTTCACACACACTAAACAAACTGCACACACACTACAAATATTTCACACACTACACAAACTTCACACATACTACACACACATTCCATACACATTTCACACACTACACACGTTTCACATACACTACACATATTTCACACACTATACCCACTTCACACACAGTACACACGCATTTCACACATTACATATATTGCACACGTTTCACACACATTATACGCAATACACACATTCCACACATATTTCAGACACATTTCACACACACTACACATACATTTCAGACACTACACACTTTTCACCCATTTCACACACTACACACACATTTCATACATTACACACTCTACACATATATTTCATACATTTCACACACACGAAACACACTTCATACATATCACACACACATTTCGTACATTTCACACATTTCATACACTACACATATTTCACACACTACACACAGTTCACACACACATTTCATACACTACACATATTTCACACACACTACATATATTTCACACACTACACACACACTTCACATACACTACAAATGCATTTCACACATTACATATACTACACACGTTTCATGCACATTATACATAATACATGCATTCCACACATATTCCACACACGTTTCACACACTACACACATTTCACACACTACACACATTTCACACATTTCACATACTACACACACGTTTCACACATTACACATAAAATACACATATTTCACACATTACACACACTACACACATTTCACACACACTAAACAAACTTCACACACATTACACACATATTTTACACATTAGCCACTATACACATTTCATACAGTACACACACTTTACACATACTAAATACATATTTCACACACATTACACACACATTACACACACTACACATGTTTCACACACACTACACATTTCACACACACTACACACCCTTCATGCACACTACACACGTATTTCATATATTACACATACTACACACGTTTCACACACATTATACATAATATACGCATTCCACAGACATTCCACACACATTTCACACACTACACATATTTCACACATACTACACACATATTTCATATATTTCTCACACTACAAACACATTTCACACATTACACGCACTACATACATATTTCACATATTACACACAATACACACACATTACACACACTACATATAGTGTGTGAAATGTGTGTGTAGTGTGTGAAATGTGTGTAATGTGTAAAATATGTGAAATATGTGTAGTGTGTGAAATGTGTGTAGTTTGTGAAATGTATGAGGAATATGTGTGTAATGCCTGTATTGTGTATAATGTGTGTTAAACATGTGAATTATATGTAATGTGTGAAATGCATGTGTAGTGTGTGTGACGTGTGTGTAGTATGTGAAATATGTGTAGTGTATGTGAAACGTGTGTAGTGTGTCAAATGTATGTGGAATGTGTGTGTGAAGTGTGAGAAATATGTGTAGTATGTGTAATGTGTGTGTAATGTGTGTGAAGCATGTTTAGTGTGTGTGAAAAGTGTGTAAAGTGTGTAATGTGTGTAATATGTTTGTAATGTTTGAAGTCTTTGTGTAGTGTGTGAAATCTGTGTAGTGTGTGGAATGTCTGTAGAATGTGTGTATTGTGTATAGAGTGTGTGAAACGTGTATAGTGAGTGTAATGTGTGAAATGTGCATGTAGTGTGTGTTAAGTGTGTGTAGTGTGTGAGATATGTGTAGTGTTTTTGAAATGTGTGTAGTGTGTGGAATGTGTGTGAAGTGAAATATATGTAGTGTATGTTGTAAGTGAAATATATGTAGTGTGTGTAATGTGTGAAATGTGTGTTTAATGTGTGTGAAGTGTGTTTAGTGTGCGTGGAACGTGTGAAGTGTGTGCAATGTGTGAAATATGTGTGTAGTGTTTGTAATGTGTGAAATGTGTGTGTTGTGTATGAAATATGTGTATAGTGTGTAGTTTGTGAAATGTGTGAAATGTGTGTGTAGTATGTGTGAAATATGTGTAGTGGGTGAAATATGTGTGGAATGCATGTATTGTGTATAATGTGTGTGAAACGTGTGTATTATGTATAATGTGTGAAATGCATGTGTAGTGTATGTGACGTATGTGTATTGTGTGAAATATGTGTTGTGTTTGTGAAACGTGTGTAGTGTGTGAAATATGTGTGGAATATGTGTCTGAAGTATGTGTAGTGTGTGTAATGTGTGTGGAATATTTGTGTTAAGTGTGTGTAATGTATGAAATGTGTGTTTAATGTGTGTGAAGTGTATTTAGTGTGTGTGAAATGTGTGTAGTATGTGTAATGTGTTAAATATGTGTATAGTGTGTGTAATGTGTGAAATATATGTGTAGTGCATTAAATATGTGAAATGTGTGTGTGAAATGTGTGTGAAATTTGTGTGGAATACGTGTATTGTGTATAATGTGTGCAGTATGTGTAATGTGTGAAATGCGTGTGTAGTGTATGTGTAGTGTGTGAAATATATGTAGTGTGTGTGAAATATGTGTAGTATGTGTAATATGTGTGGAATGTTTGTTTTGTGTGTGTGAAGTGCGTGTTGTGTGTGAAATGTGTGTAGTGTGTGTAATGTGTGTGAAGTGTATTTAGTATATGTGAAACGAGTGTAGTGTGTGTAATGTTTAAAATATTTGTGTACTGTGTGTAATGTGTGAAATATGTGTGTAGTGTATGAAATATGTGAAATGTGTGTAGTTTGTGAAATGTGTGTGGAATATTGGTGGAATGCGTGTATTGTGTATAATGTGTGAAATATGTGTGTAGTGTGTGTGAAGTATGTGTAATGTGTGAAGTGTGTGTATTGTGTGGAATGTGTATGTAATGCTTGTGAAGTGTGTTTAGTGTGTGTGAAATGTGTGTAGTATGTGTAATGTGTGAAATATGTGTCTAGTGTGTGTAGTGTGTGAAATGTGTATGTAGTGTGTGTGAAAGGTGTGTGGTGTGTGAAATGTGTGTAGAATGTGTGTATTGTGTATAATGTTTGTGAAACGTGTGTAGTATATGTAATGTGTAAAATGCATGTGTAGTGTGTAAAATATGTGTAGTGTGTGTGAAACATGTGTAATGTGTGTGGAATATGTGTTTAGTGTGTGTGAAGTTTATGAAATATGTGTAGTGTGTGAAATGTGTGGAGTGTGTAATGTGTGAAATGTGTGTGTCATGTTGGTGAAGTGTGTTTAGTGTGTTTGAAAAGTGTGTAGTGTATGAAATATGTGTGTAGTGTGTGTAATGTGTGAAATGTGTGTGTAGTGTGTGAAATGTGTGTAGCGTGTGAAATATGAGAAATGTGTGTGTAGTGTGTGTGAAATGTGTGTGTAGTATGTGTGTGGAATGTGCATGGAATGTGTGTATTGTGTATAATGTCTGTGAAATGTGTGTAGTATGCGTAATATGTGAAATACGTGTGTAGTGTATGAAATATGTGTAGTATGTGTGAAACGTGTGTAGTGTGTGAAATGTGTGTGTAGTGTATGTTGTATGTGTAGTGATCAAAATGTGTGTAGTGTGTGTAATGTGTGAAATTTGTATGTAATGTGTGTGAAGTGTGTTTAGTGTGTGTGAAACATGTATAATATGTGTAATATGTGAAATATGTGTATAGTGTGTGTAATGTGTGAAATATGTGTGTAGTGTGTGAAATATGTGTAATGTGTGAAAGGTTCGAAATATGTGTGTAGTGTGTGAAATGTGTGTAGTGTGTGAAATGTGTGTAATGTGTGAAAGGTTCGAAATATGTGTGTAGTGTGTGAAATGTGTGAAATGCGTGTATGTGTGTGAAACGTGTGTAGTATTTGTAATGTGTGAAATACGTGTGTAGTGTGTGTGAAGTATGTGTAGTGTATAAAATATGTGTAGTGTGTGTAATGTGTGTGGAATGTGTGTTTAGTGTGAGTGAAGTGTGTGTAGTGTGTGAAATGTGTGTAGTGTGTGTAATGTGTGTGAATTATGTTTAGTGTGTATGAAACGTATGTAATGTGTGTAATGTGTGAAATATGTGTGTAGTGGGTGTAATGTGTTAAATGTGTGTGTAATGTGTGAAATGTGTAGTGTGTGAAATGTGTAGTGTGTGAAATGTCTAAAATCACTATCTGAAATAAGATTTTTAGTATCAGAATTTTTGTATCAGAATTTTTTTTCCGATACTAAATATACACATTAGTATCGGGTTTTGAATATCGGACACCATACTCATACATCCTAAATTTTTAGTGACGGAAATAAAGTATTCCGATACTATTTACTTTTAACATCGATTCTATTTCTGATACGGATTATCTTTAGTGTCAGAAAAATAAATTATTGATACTAATAGTTTCTAGTAGGTTTAATTACCAAATAAATCATGACCTTTAGCCCAATTTTCAATTGCAATTAACTTTAAAACTTAACAAAATTAATCAGCAACTATAATCTTTTTTCAATTACAACATCAGTCGTATTTTTTGACATCTAAATGCATCACTACCACTACCATTAGATACGTCGTGACGGGATTATCCTATATCTATAACCTATTTTGTCATTCATTGCTACAAATGTAGTGAATCAATGATTGAACTTCTTATGTCAAACATTCTACTCCCAATTAACGGTAGTGAAAGTGACAATTGTGAAATTGGTGGAGGATAAATAAAGGTCTCATCGAGATGCATCTAACGATGGTGGTGGTGACACAATCAGATCTCAAAAAATGCGGGCGATGTGGTAATTGAAAAAAGTTTACAGTTGATGATTAATATTTTTAAGTTTTAAAGGCCGTGTTGCAATTGAACTCTACTTTGACGTTTCTCTTCTTCTTTTTCTTCTCTCTTTAGTGGTTTTTTGTTTGAGTTTGCTTTTCTGGTGGTCTAAGAAAGAAATAAGAGATGATTGCTATAGATATTCTATTGCTGAAAAAAGCATACTTATTTTCCAAGTTGTAGGGAAGAAAATATATGATTTGATCTATAAATACAATAATATAGATGAATGAAATGTTTTCAGTTTCTCCCTTTTCTGCCTTGTCGTTTAGATATTTCAACATGCTTTTTTTTTTTATATTAACAAAAAGTGATTTCAACAGTTTGTGAATTCTTAGCAATTAAGTAATAATGATTACCTATGTTATAAACTTGGGCTTCATATGGTTGTTTGGTAAAAATAATTAACCTGAGAAAGCAATTAGTCAAGTCTGAAATGTGTGCGTAGTATGTGTAATGTGTGAAATGTGTGTAGTGTGTGTAATGTGTGAAATGTGTGTGTAGTGTTTGAAATGTGTGACTAGTGTGTGAAATGTGTGTAGTGTGTGAAATGTGTGTGTAGTGTGTGTGAAATATGTGTGGATTATGTGTGGAATACGTGTATTGTATATAATGTGTGTGAAACGTGTTTAGTATGTGTAATATGTGAAATGCGTGTGTAGTGTATTTGAAGTATGTGTAGTGTGTGAAATATGTATAGTGTGTGTGAAACGTGTGTTGTGTGTGTAATGTGTGGGATTTGTGTTCAGTATGTGTGAAGTGTGTGAAATATGTGTTGTGTGTGTAATGTGTGAAATGTGTGTGTAATATGTGTAATGTGTGTGAAGTGTGTTTAATGTGTGTGAAACGTGTGTAGTGTATGTAATATGTGAAATATGGGTGTAGTGTGTGTAATGTGTGAAGTGTGTGTGTACTGTGAAACGTGTGAAATGTGTGTAGTGTATGAAATACATTAAATATATGTGTAGTGTGTGTGAAATGGGTGTAGTGTGTGAAATGTGTGTGGAATGCGTGTATTATGTATAATGTGTGTGAAACGTGTGTATTATATGTAATGTGTTAAATGTGTGTGTAGTGTGTGTGACGTGTGTGTAGTGTGTGAAATATTTGTGGTGTATGTGAAACGTGTGTAGTCTGTGAAATGTGTGTGGAATGTGTGTAGTGTGTGTAATGTGTGAAATATGTGTATAGTGTGTGTAATGTGTGAAATCTGTGTACTGTGTGAAATGTATGTAGTGTGTGTTAAATGTGTGTAGTGTGTGAAATGTGTGTGGAATGCGTGTATTGTGTATAATTTTTGTGAAATGTGTGTAGTATAAGTAATGGGTGAAATGTGTGTGCAGTGTGTGTGAAGTGTGTGTAGTGTGTGAAATATTTGTAGTGTGTTTGAAACGTGTGTAATGTTTGTAATGTGTGTGGAATGGCTATTTAGTGTGTGTGAAGTGTGTGTTGTATGTGAAATGTGTGTAGTGTGTAATGTGTGAAGTATGTGTGTAATGTGTGTGAAGTGTGTTTAGTGTGAGTGAAACATGTATAGTATGTGTAATGTGTGAAATTTATGTGTAGTGTGCGTAATGTGTGAAATATGTGTGTAATGTGTGAAATGTGTGTAGTGTGTGAAATGTGTGAAATGTGTGTAGTGTATGAAATGTTTGAAATGTCTGTGTAGTGTGTGTGAAATGTGTGTAGTATGTGAAATGTGTATGGAATACGTGTATTGTGTATAATGTGTGTGAAATATGTGTAGTATGTGTGATGTGTGAGATGCGTGTATAGTGTGTGTGACATGTGTGTAGTGTGCAAAATATATGTAGTGTATGTGAAACATGTGTAGTGTGTGAAATGTGTGTGTGAAGTGTGTGTAGTGTGAGAAATTTGTGTAGTGTGTGTAATGTGTGAAATGTGTGTGTAATGTGTGTGAAGTGTGTTTATAGAGTGTGAAACGGGTGTAGTGTGTGGCATGTGTGAAATATGTGTATAGTGTGTGTAATGTGTGATATATGTGTGTAGTGTGTCAAATATGTGAAATATGTGTGTAGTGTGTGTGAAATGTGTGTAGTGTGTGAAACGTGTGTTGAATGTGTGTGGACTGTGTGTGGAAAGCGTGTATTGTGTAAAATATATGTGAAACGCGTGTAGTATGTGCAATGTGTGAAATGCGTGTGTAGTGTGTGTGAAGTGTGTGTAGTGTATGAAATATGTGTAGTGTGTGTAAAATGTGTGTAGTGTGTGTAATGTGTGTTTAGTGTGTGTATAGTGTATGTGAAGTGTGTGTGTGTGTGTGAAATGTGTGTAGTGTGTAAAGTGTGAAATGTGTGTGTAAAGTGTGTGAAGTGTATTTAGTCTGTGTGAAACGAGTGTAGTGTATGTAATGTGTGAAATATATGTGTAGTGTGTGTAATGTGTGAAATGCGTGTGTAGTGTGTGAAATATGTGTAGTGTATGAAATGTGTGTGGAAAGTGTGTGTGCAGTGTGTGTAGTGTGTGTAGTTTGTGAAAAGTGTATGTAATGTGTGTGAAGTGTAGTGTATGTAATATGTGTGAAGTGTGTTTAGTGTGTGTGAAACGTATGTAGTGTGTGTAATATGTGAAATATGTGTATAGTGTGTGTATTGTGTGAAATGTGTGTGTAGTTGTGAAATGTGTGAAATGTGTGTGTAGTGTGTGTGAAATGTGTGTAGTGTGTGAAATGTGTGTAGAATGTGTGTGGAATACATGTATTGTGTATAATGTGTGTGAAACGTGTGTAGTGTGTGTAATGTGTGAAATACGTATCTAGTGTGTGAAGTGTGTGAAATATGTGTAGTGTATGAGAAACGTGTGTAGTGTGTGTAATGTGTGTGGAATGTATGTTTATTGTGTGTGTAGTAGTGTGTGAAATGTGTGTGAAGTGTGTTTAGTGTGTATGAAACGAGTGTAGTGTGTGTTATGTGTGAAATATGTGTGTAGTGTGTAATGTATGAAATGTGTGTGTAATGTGTGAAATGTGTGAAATATGTGTAGTGTGTGAAATGTGTGAAATCACTACCAGAAATAAGATTTTTAGTATCGAATTTTTTTTCCGATATTAAATATACATATTAGTATCGAGTTTTGAATATCGGACACCTGACTCATAGAACCTAAATTTTTAGTGACGGAAATAAAGTATTACGATACTATTTACTTTTAGCATCGATTCTATTTGTGATACGAATTATCTTTAGTGTTAGAACATTTAATTATTGATACTAATAGTTTCTAGTATTAGTTACTTTTCCGATAATAATTATTTTTTGCCCAATAATTTTCATACACTTTATTTTTTCTTTTTTCTGTTACTATTAGTTTTGGTCTCGGAAGATTTTCTGATACGATTGAAGAACGAAAAAATTAAAAAATTTGCAAAAACATTGGTGGGGTGGGAAGGGGGGCGCGGTAAAACCAAGAGCCCTAATAAGAAAAAACACCACAAATAACAAAAACAAAATTAAAGAGAATTAAAAGCTTTCATCACCAATAAGAAAACAAAAAAACAAAGAGGAGAGAGACCCTAGGCTTTATCGCGCAAAAACGCTCCAGCACCCTCTTGCGATTTTGTTTCTGGCGTACCAGTTCACCCGCCGGAAACCATTCTGCCCATCATGAATCCGCTCAAAGCCCTGTCGATTTCTTTAGGAAAAAGAAAAAGAAAAGGTTTTAGTTTAATTTTTGTAATCTGATTTTGAGGGTTTTTTGTTTTGTTATCTATTAACCATTAGTTTTCTTGTTTAGGACAAGAAAAACACTCGACATCTGATTGTGGTTGGAGGACAATAAACAAGAAAAGGTTGGCTTTTTTTTTATTTCCCCTGCAAGAATCTAGATTGAACTCTACTTTGACGTTTCTCTTTTTCTTTTTCTTCTCTCTTTAGTGTTTTTTTATTTGAGTTTGCTTTTCTGGTGGTCTAAGAAAGAAATAAGAGATGATTTCTATAGATATTCTGTTACTGAAAAAAGTATACTTATTTTTCCAAGTTGTAGGGAAGAAAAGATATGAATTGATCTATAAATACAATAATATACATGAATGAAATGTTTTCAGTTTCTCCCTTTTCTGCCTTGTCGTTAAGATATTTCAACATGTTTTTTTTTATATAAACAAAAAGTGATTTTAACAGTTTGTGAATTCTTAGCAATTGAATAATAATGATTACATGTGTTATAAACTTGTGCTTCATATGGTTATTTGGTAAAAACAATTAACTTGAGAAATTAATTAGTCAAGCCTAAGACATATCCATAATCTAGAAACATTCTTAACATAGCCATACGCACCATTTGTCCAACTACAGTTATGATAGCAGGACTACTTCTAAATCGCAGTCCATCAGCTTCAAATACTCCTAATTGGAGCTTAGGTGTGGTTTATTGTGTCTAAATGGGGTTAAGCATGGAGAAGTTGAAAAAAAATATATGTGCCTAAGGACCATCTAGTGCCTAGCAAAGTATCGTCAGAGGTAGACGAGGACTTTTAGAACCGAGAAAAATACAAAGGGCAAAACTTTAATAGGATACTTGGAAACCTACCAGCTCCCTTACTTGCCAAGAAGTCAAATTGTTGAAGCCAAATTCAATCTCTAGAAAAGAGGTAACATCAAAGACCAACCTAAATTATTATAAAAAAACTAAATAGATAAAATGACCCCAAAATGGTCAACCAGTATTTACAGAAATATCACTTTAATAATTAGTATATTTGATTCCAGATATAATATTTAGTTTGAGGAGTTAATGATATTTTCCTGTCAACTTCTTTTCCTTATAATTTTTCTCTTAAATATTAATTTTTGTCTCTTTCTTCAGCTTTC
>JAUEKW010149867.1:0-10042 GCA_032274785.1 Ajuga reptans
GATGACATGTGGCAGAGGGATTAATTGAGCGACACCTGTAATTTTATAAGAGCGCATAAATAAGCGACATGTGTATTATTTCTCTATTAACACCCTCCTACTTTAATAGTAAAGGGGGATATTTGTCCCCTCAAATGAAATATTTTATATTTTATTTCTATTAAAATTCACAATTTGTTCACGAATTTAGTTTTGGGTCACTAATTGTTTTTTTTCTCTCAGCCTAAGAACAAAGAAAACCTATTGCAACAAATCAAAAATTAACTAATAAAATCTGAAAAGTTGTTATATAACTGAAAAACAATAATTATTTTATGAATCTACATATTTGTAAATAGAATATGTAGACTATATTTTTTTACATACAATATGTAGACTATTTTAGTAAATACAAAATTTTCCCAAAACGTTTGAAAATTAATCCATAATAGATCCAAAATTAAATGTAAAATTCTTATATTATTTTCAATAACCCAAATATTAAAGAAATCTAGGTAGACTTTGTTACTTTTTTTTTATTGTTTAAATAATTTTGTTTATAAGTTTTAAATAAAGAACCATCCATTTCAGCCACTCTTGTTGTCCATGTAAGTGCGGTATAGGTCTTTGCCCACGTCATTTTATTTTTATTCTAAAAAGAACTCTAAATAACTTTATACTTTTAAACTAATAAGTATACTATAAAAGAAATACAAACTTTGGGAATGAGAATTTTATGCCCCAACTCCTTCACTTTACGCTGAAAAAATAAATATAAATTAATAAATTAATAAAAACAATCAAGTTTTCAGTTGAATTGTGGAACAAAAGTGGAATTCTGGAATTAATATATTTTATCGGAGGTAAAATATCTAAATATACTCAATGTTTAACGTTTTAATTAATCTAACACGATGTTTCAATAATTATTAATTAAGTCACCACTTATTAAAAAAATTATCAATTCTATCAGCCATCTAATTAAAGTTATGCCTAAGTTGGTCTATGTGGCAAACGGAAGTCCATAGTGGCAAAGCTAATTCAGAAAATCACTAATGCAAAATATACAAATATATCCCAACGTTTCACATTTTTAACAAATCTCTAGCACAAAGTTTCAGTATTTGATAATTAAGTTGCTTTCTATGATGAGATTGTTGAAACGACTAACTAATAACGACATGTCATCTCTAATAATATATTTATAACTTCTAATTATCTTGAGATAACTTTTTATTATCTCAAAAGACTCTTTTTTCTTGTAGTGCATACACTTCTTTAATATGAATGGGGCAAATAACTTTGAGGCATCGCTTTTCATCAAACATTTCCACAAGAACTAGAAAAAGAAGTGTGCAGGTCATTATGGGAGGAGGTTTCCCGGTGTCTTATGTAGACCATTGTGGAATAAGGCTTTCTTAGTTTTACAGTAGGCAGCAACGTTGGTGAGAGAATTTGTAGGCGAGTATTTCGTAAAGACTTGGGGTAGGTGACGATATTGATTCCCCGGTAGGGAGGTTTAGTGATGGTGGATGATTTGGTTTGTTTTCTGTTTCTATCAATGAAGGTTGAAACTCAAATGAATTTGTTGTCGTGCCGCCGTCTCCTTGTTCTTCTAGGAAACCCTAATTTGAATGATAAAGAATTTTTATTTAGTGATTAAAAAAATTCATGGAGGATAAAATTGATAAATAAAAAATTGGTAGATTGTGACAATTACTAAAACTTTGTATTAGAATCGTTACAAAAGTTCAATATTGGGATATATTTGTGTATTCCACCTTAGTGATTTATTAAGTCAGTTTGCCACGTGAACTTTCATTTTCCACGTAGCCTATTTGATAGGAATTTAGACAGAGAATAGGATTAATAAAAAAAATTGATAAGTTGTGACTTAATTAATAATTTACTAAAACGTGATGCTAGATTTGTTGAAAACGTGAAATATTGAGATATGTTTATATATTTTGTCTTTTAGGAAACATAAGGTAATATTTAGACGGGGATGTAAGGGTGTGTTTGGTTGGGTTTGGGCACAACCAGCCCAACCTCTTAAGGTGTTTGTTTGTAAGGGGTTGTACACAACCCCTTACAAACTCCTATCAATAATTATAACATCATCAATCAATTACACCTCCCAATATTTACTTTAATCATTAAACAACCATCAATTAACAACCTCTTAATCTCTTATACACACTACATCACCTTTTACAATTAAATATTATTTTTTAACCTACAACCGCCCAAACAAACACTCTCTTACACACCTCACATCATCTTTTACAAATAGATATTATTTTTCAACATACAATAATTTCTACAACCACTCAAACAAACACCCATTTTTTTTTTATGAAAAGTAGTGTAAATAGTCTTTCTGGTAACTTTTAGTATAATTTTGGCAAGTTTGCCACGAATTCGTGGCATTGCCACGAATTTGTGGCAAGATTCATGGAAAGTTCGTGGCAAGGCTAAAATTTTGGTAATCCCTCCCCCAATTTACCTAGCCCATCTACCCAAACCCTCCCCCCCCAATTTGAAAAATTACAGCATCTTCTCTCCCTCCCAAAATCCCCTCCTCCAATTGTGTATTGTTCATCTTCTTCTCTAACATCCAGACAAATCTATGGAAACCTGCAAACGACGAAAGGTGTTGGCCAAGGTAGCCACAACAAGCGAGGTTTCCTCCGGTGCTGTGGCGGCCGACACCAGAGATGGTAGCCAGGGTGTTGTCGCTGAAGCCGTTCCAAAACCCCTTCTCTCACTGCCGCCGTGGGTGTTAATACTGTCGGAGCAGTTGGTCGTCTTACCAAGAGTGTGGCTGGCCGGAAATCCACAGTTGCGGCCAGCGCACAAGGTGGGACCAAAGTTCAAGTTGGTCTTCTGACCAGAAGTTCTGCAGCCGGTAATATGCCACCTCCTCCGGTACCTCCAATTGCCGCCACCGATGCACAAGATGCGACTTCCCCAAACCCCACCGTTTCTGGCGGTCGTCTGACAAGGATTTCAGAAGCCAGGAGCATGCCACCTCCTCCGACACCTCCAGTTGCCTCCGTCGACGCACAAGATGCGACTTCCCCAAACCCCATCGTATTTGTTGGTCACCTGACAGGAAGTTTGGCAGCTAGGAGCATGCCACCTCCTTCTACGGTAGCTACAGTTCCCGCCGCCGCAGAAAATTTAACTTTCAGTTCACCTCCTCCAGGACAAACTGTCGCCGCAGATGCATAAATGATTTCTCCGGTAACTCCACCCGCATCCACCCGCACGAGTACTGAGCTAAACGAGGGGTTGCCTGTTGATGAGATTGGGTGCTCTAATAGGTCAAGGGGCGAACCTGCCGGTGAGGTAAACGTTCATTACCTTTGCTTGAATAGACTTGATTGATTAACCCATTGATTGTACACATTTGTTAATGCAGATTATCTGGCACTAAATAGGTGTTAATTTTTACCTTTCACTTAGGTGTTTGCTTCGTTGTCCTAAGACCTTTCACTTATGTATGTATGATTTGTTCTAGTTTGATTGAGCATTGGACACAAACTGCTTTACTTGGATATGTGTTAAATGTTCTCCTGTTCCTAGATTAAATTGAGCATATTGGCATGAAGCTTTTTATTGGTAAATCTAATCTTGAATGGTTGTTGATCCTATTTCGGTTGTTCATGTTTAACTGAGAATGAATTTCACCGAAATTGCTACCCTAAGATATTGACTAAGGGGTGCATGTTACTGCGCCAATGTTACTGCACCAATGGATCCATTCCTCCAGTTGCTATCTTATACTCTGTTCAAAATCATATATCTTGGAATATCTCGTTGACATTGTTCCTTATTGTGGTACGTTGTTATATATGATGTCTTGCTATATGATTGATGTTTATTTTAGAGCCACCAATGGATCAATTCCACCAGTAGCTATCATATATCTTGGAATGTCTCATTGACATTGTTCCTTATTGTGGTACTTTGTTATATATGATGTCTTGCTATATGGTTGATGTTTATTTTAAAGTCACCAGTGCCTTCAAGTTAGTTGTTTCCAAACTCCTCTGTAAATGGAAAAAAATATACTATCATACCCCTTATAGTCCAGCCCCCTGTTGAATAGTGCCCCACTTTGATTTCGTGTATTTTCATCCTTCGGGATGATGTTGGAAGCACCCACTGATACAGAAGAAGCGCTACAGGATAAACTGTTACTATCGTTACCGCGTGCTTACTATAATACAGAGGAACCTCAGAGAACTTGGTGAAGCTGCACTAGCCTCCTATAAAAGCTCAGTCTTTAGCCCTCTCCTCTTATTCACTGAAAGAGAACTCATAACTCCTATCTTGGCTATGGACGTTGTACTATCATTCGAGATAGTATATAGCGGTGTACAACCGCACTCGGAGCTATGGTTCCAAGTGGGAACCAGGCCGATCAGATTTGGTGAAAGAGAGTACGCATTAGTTACAGGTCTTATATTCGGCGACTACAATCTCGACAGCTATGGAGAACCCCCCGAGGGAGGGGTATTTGCCTGAAAGCTGGGCCCGAACCCAGTACGCATGGATCGCTTGAACCATTTGTTTGAGACGAGGAATTTCAGAGACAATTAAGCTGACGAGATCAAAATTGCGAAAGTGTTGCATTTGTACCACATCCTTTTGGGCGTGGATGGAACCAAGCAATCGATCGAACCATGGGTTTGGAAGTTGATAGAAGACGAGGAGGCATGGAATACTTTTTCTTGGGGGACGTATACCTACCATAATCTCTTACGGTATATGTTGGACCTTCCAATCGTATTGGGAAACGAATCTGGCCGGTACTATTTCTACGGCTTCTCCACGGTGTTTCTGGTAAGTGTTTAGTTGGAAATTAGAATTCAATCATTGTCTTGAATGTCAATATATCTAACTGTTGCTGCTATAACATATTTGGTTATTAGAGGCAATACCAGCAATCGGGGAGCAGTGTGGGGTTTGCTTAGGTGGTGAGAGGCTGCCCCACTATATGCAGTGGAGGCCAAAGGGAACGAGAAATAGCTATAAGGAATCCGGTTTTTTCACAAAAGAGCTATCGTCCGAATCCCTTAGATAATTGTATCCCCTCCACACTAGCCTTATATCACTAGTTCAACTAACAAGTTTCATGTCTTGTTGGCTAATTTTGCAGCAAAGTTGTTTGACCACCCTACGCCCTACATCCACTAAGGCCAGCACACCCTACTGGCAGAGTCTAGGTCACGAGGAAAACTATATAGAAGTTCCACCTGTCGTACCACATCTAGATCGACCCATGGCCGTCAATCGTGTCGGGGGTGATGTCGTTCATTAGGTTCTGCAAACAGACGTACCCGGGGAAGACGACATGGTAGTCCTCCAACTCCGATACGTAAGACCGGTAGGGTTCGGCGAGCAGACCGTCATCCCTCGCCACGGCTGCTATTTTGAAGGTGGTGGCCCTGATGAGCCCATCCACTTCAGTGGGGATTCATCAGGTTCATCAGAGGGAGAAGATGACGAGGCTGGAGAAGACTCAGTCGAGGAGCAATGCCGAGATGATGGTTATGCAGTTGGGCATAAGCGTGTTAAAGTGTAGAGGAGGAGACTTCCCGGGGATGTTGCAGCTGTTGTACGTGCAGAGTTGGATAGATTCGGGAAGTAGGTGGTTGGCCCTATGATTAGGGATGAGGTGGCAAAGGCAATCGCGGCTGATGTCCCCCGGTTCCTGTGCAAGGAGCTTGCTGACTACTTTGCCTGCCAGGCTGATATCTTAATCGATGTGGTAAGAATAATGCCCTGAAAATTTTAGAATGCATTGATTTACGTATGTTGAGTGCCCGAACTCTACACTTGATTTGTTCGTTGGCCTTATGCTTTGTTTGTTGACTTTTTACTGTACCCTATTAGGGGGAGCGAGCAACGTGCTTCTGTAAGTCCGCCTAGGCAAGACAGTGGGGTAAATATTGATGCCCCCACTACTATTAACGCATCATCGCCACTGTCACAACCATCCCAATCGGAAGGTATACCACTGGTAGATTTTGAGGCTGAGGAAGCTAAGGTGGGCTGGGCTATGCCTGATGAGGTAACCCCTTCCAGCCGAGGGTAAGATGCTAATGTCGCTGGTCCCATCTTGCACACGCTCCATACTACAATGCAAGAACGACTGATGGGGGGTTGGCGACGTGGTTGAAGTTGGGAAATCACCGTGCCGTTTTGGCGCCACGAACGGGGAGATGGGTAAGAAACCCAACACATTCGAACGGCCCACGCTGTCCTCAGAGCCTGACTCCACTGACCGAGACATACGAATGGTTCGAATGCGTTGTGGTTCGGCGCGGTAATGAGTCCTTATAGAGTAATTGAACATAGACAATCAACAACGAAGGCTAATGAGTACGAGGTATTTGTACGGTCAGGGCTAGAGTAAGTATTTGGTTCGATTTTTTGTCTGGCAGTTTCATTATCCTGATTTGCGTCTAACTGTACAAACATCGTGCAGGCGAAATGTTGGGCTAAGCATAAATGTTGGTAAGAGCTTTCTTCAAGAAATTGAGTCGGCTAAAAGCAAGCTAGAAGCCCATGTAAGAGTTGGTTTACTAAACTTAATTCATTCCGGCAAGAGCTAACAATCATGTTACATATATTATTGCATGACTGCCATTCTACTACGCGCAATATATGCATTCCCTAAGTATTTGTGTGTTACAGCACCTGGATGCGTATCTTAGAATGCTGTAGTCTGATCCCAAAGCGGCTAAGGTCTGCATAGCAAAGGAATTGAATAGAAGATACGTAATTATTGACACAAAGTTCTGTGTGAGTCCTCTGTCCTTCACACATTTATTTTCCCAAACATAATTGGACCTTGCTCAAAATATGTTATTTGTGTGTGTTCATTTGAAATCTAAAAAGGATTTATTAAAGCAAATCTAGGAGCAGCATTACCCCCACAGCGGATGCCGGGAATTTAACCCCCGAACTGCAGAGCAATTCAGTCACAAAGAACTTGAACCATTGCTACCTTACGTTAGGGGTGAGGCACCACTGTGGAGGAACATGAAGGGGTGACACCAAGTTGATTGCTACCTCGACCGTGTCGAGGACTTTGAGAAGATATTAAAGTTCGGCCAGATGGTTGTTGCAATACGGACCAACCAAGCGTGGCCCATTTGCAAGCTGCGGGCGAAAGGCAAGCTCAAAACAAGGTACGATGTATTTAAATGGTTAAAAATCACCGACGGGGTATGGTACGACAAGCACGAAAATAAGGTCCATGCAACCGAGGAATTGTGGTTCCAACTTCTCGAGGTAAGGCGCATGTTACGTTCATGGAATGACGACACTTAGGAGTAGGGTGTTATTAGTAAACCCTAATATGATTAAAAACACAGCCCACCCCCCCCCCCCATTTCATTATACATGAAAGGTTGTTCGTGGGTGCGTACAAGCACACATGAGAACCCAACTGGTATAGGCTACATGAGATTTTTGAGAGAGTTGACGGCCCCCATTCACCGACTCCATCCCCAGAGTACGATACGGGCAGCAACAAGGAGGAACCCAAGGAGGATTTTTTTTATGACAACGATGATGAGGTGGAAGTGGATGGTAAGGAGGAAGGTGATGGCAACACAAATGCAGACGACTTGAATGGAGATGAAAGCGGGAAGAGCAATGGGAAAGGAGACAACGACAGCCCGGGAGGGGGGGACGAATAGTGGTCGGGATATGGGAACATGCATACAACGGAGTATGAGGTGGACTTGCTCAGTCTCAATTAGATGCTACTTTTGTTAACAAAAACTATATGTCATTAACTATTTTCCGTAAGACATTCTTCTTTGATGCTTCTGCATGCCAATATGATACCCAATATTGTTCAATTATTTACTTAAGGGGGGTGCCTATGGTTAGTACTCGAAAATAATTAGGACATCCACCTAACCTCACCAAACCAAAATTATTTCATTATTCCGTACCACCTTTCCCATTTTAAAGATTACAGCCCGGATAATAAATTTTAGTACACCAGGATTTGGGGGAAATACGCAAGGGCAAGAGGTTTTTTACCCGTATGCACGATCTCATGTACTCAACGCACGCAACATAATTTCAAGTTTAAAAGGCCTTTTAAATATTGCACGTGAACCTAAAATACCATTGCACATGGGGAGCATCCGTGATCTAAGTGCACGGATAAATAAGGGCGCACAATATGTTAGTTATTCGAAACAAGTCCTATTTATTAATGTTCTGCCTTAGATATTGTATTCGTGTCATTGGTTTATTGTGTTTAATAACTAGTGGGTTTATTTGATCCCACAACTATTAATTTCGAATGCAACGGGTTCGAGTAATTGCATGAAGTGTCTTACAAAATACAGACTTGTATTATAGCCTTGAATTACAACATCCACAAAAAAAACACACACATTCAAAATACTAGAAGAAACACCTAAAACAACCTAACAATATCCTTTTAAACAACAACAAAAAATATCCCAACAAACAGGCCCCCAACAACCTCCACAGAAGCTCAGCCATGCACATTCCCCTCCAAGCCAGCCCCAACCAAGTGATCATCAATGCAAGTTAGGAGCCCAAACATGCTGACCGATGATGGGTTCCTCGACCCACAATGGATCATACTCTCCGGAAGTCACCAGGAGCTACTGATCGTCCAGGGTGGCCATCCGCCTAGTACGGAAGAGGTCGTTGTACACAGCAAATTCAGGCATCCCGTTTAGCCGGAAGGAAGTGTGCTCTTCAGGCTCCTACATCAAAGTTGTAAAAAATAACACATAACAACATAAACTGAACAGTCAGTAGGGATGTACAGATATTAATCTATTATTTTCAAACCAAAAATTTCTTACCCCGTCGAGGTCGTAGTCAGCAGAGATGTAAACCTTCCCTGTTGAGGCCTCGTACAACACATCTGGCCCATTCACAAACCAAGCGAAACTGTCCATTTTGTTCTTCATGGCCTGGACTTGGAGGACGATGTCCTCCCCAGAGATTTGGGTCCCACAGATAGGGCCAATAACGGTCGAGAGATACGCAATAACGTCTTTCATGACGTGCGGGTTCGAAAGGTCCTGAGTGTGTGAGCAATGCATAAGCCCACGAGCAGCAAACTACGTTCCAGATCGCTCCATGCTCTAAGCCCTCTTATTTGATAGGCATGGATGGTAGACATTTTTGCTTGAAATAAAGTAAGATGAGGGTGTAGAAGAGAAGTGAAAAACAAGAAGGAGAAGAAGGGCAATTTATAGAGGATGCTTTGTAATATCACATCGCATCCATCCATTGAATAGATACAACACGCCGATTTACCTTCCCCGTAAAGGCATATCATGGGGAGGGGATTGTTGGTATCCAGAGGATGTGACTTAATGAAGCGGCTAATCAGATTTTTAATTATTTTAATTTATTCTTTTATATTAGGGTTTAGAGCCAACAGTATAGATTAAGCACGAAAATCAGAAAATTTATACAACATTACCAAAATAATAAAAATTATTGGCACGCATCAAATATTATTCAGGCACGCTGGACACTGGGCCATGAACGAGTTACGTTTATTTGGGTACAATGGACCGTTGCTAATATCGGCCTATTTCCCCAATGACATTGTGTGTGAAGGGTTAGTCACGATGTATGATTATCAAGCAAAAAAGGTTATTAATGGCACGGGGTAACTTGGCCAGGAACGAGTTATTTTTCGTTAAGTACACTCAACCATTTTCACACCTAAGTATCGAGACACGAATTATATTACAGATGGCAAGAAGTATATTGATAACATGACCCGTGCATGATAAGTGGGATTTTGTACGTGAATTTTGAACTCAAATTGGTTATTTTATAATTAATTTGTAGCTATATCTTTGAAATTCCACTTACAATTATATTTTTCTCCGAATACTTTGATTGTGCGTTATTATTTTAAATGCAGGAGAAATTGGAAATTTTGGAAGATAATGACTCCCAAATCAAGAGAGGATCAAAGGGACAATTATTTCCATAATAATGAAAGAGATCTCAAAAGGAAAGAAAATAA
>JAUEKW010149878.1:0-10041 GCA_032274785.1 Ajuga reptans
ACACCTGCATATCTGAGAGCACCTGAGAAACAACAAAGTTTCACCTGAAGTTTTCTTTTCTGCATTTCTACATCTTTCCAGTCTGGTTGAAGCACAGTTCAGTTTGCCGGAGCTTTTCTGGTTGGAGTGCTACTCTAGAAAATACGAAACCGTTTCATCTTTGGAGGCAACACGTCTCACCAGAGCACTAGCCGGGACGTATTTTGTCTTGAGGACAGTGGGCTGCCACGACTCGGTTTTTGTTCGTTTTTCCATTTTAATTATTTACATTTCCAGTTTGTACTTCTGTAATCTTCTTTGTAACAGAGCTTACATCCATATTGCTAGTACTAATTAGTTGACAAGTTCAAGCCTTTGCCTTGAGCAATAACCGAATGCAAACAAGGAAGTAGGGGAAAATAAAAGAAATAACTTATTGATAATCTTCAATAACAAATTAAGCAAACACATTATTGAAAAGAAATAACTTAAGCAAACAAATTAATTTTCAACCATGCATGGTTAGCAGCTGCACATCGCATAACTAGGAAAAAAAATGCATAATAACCAAGCACATAAAAAAAAAATTAAATAATCATAACATAAGTAGGAAAAAAATGCATAATAACCAAGCACGTAAAAAAAATTAAATAAACTCTTTTGAGCATGGAAATAATTAATCGAATGCATGGGCTCTCATCTAGTAATTATTAGAATGAAAAGATTTTTGGTAACCCATGACACATGTCGGCTCCTACACGCTCCGAAAATCTGAAGTGGCACAGTTAGAGAGGAGCAAGTCTCTTTTATATATATATATATATATATATATATAATACTCCATCCGTCCCATAAAAAGAGTCCTGTATCAAAACCATCTATTGTCTCATAAAAAACGTTCTGTTTGAAAAGTCAAATTTAGTTACCCATAGAAGTTACTTTGATGCCCTTATAAAATTATGTTAATACTTTGATACCAACAGGAAATTGATGAGTTTAACAAATTTTTAAGGGTAAAGATTACAAGCACCTACTTGCAAAGGGTTGTACATTGACTAAGTTGACCAAAGATAAAAAGTTGTACATCCATCAAACATGACTCTTTTTATGGGACGGAGGGAGTACAAATATAGATTTGGCCGAAATACTATTTATATTTTGGGTTAATTAATTCTAAAAAAAAATCACTAATTTTGATAAATTTTCGTGGATATAGAATCATCCATTAATTAATTAAAACAGATCTAATTATGATTCTCACTATTGAATCATATGTCAAAAATTGTGATTAATGTAATTGAAAAAATTTAAAAGTTGATGAATATTTCTAGTACTTTTAAATTCATGTTGTAATAAAAAAATTATCAAAAGTTAATGAATTTTTTTCACAATTAGCCCTTAATTTTTTTAATTTTTTGGGTCATTGTTAAGCCAGAGAAACTTGATTGTAGCAAGGGACGGACGCCCACATAAAATCTTGAAATCCCCCTTCCAACCTGTAATCCCGTCCCTCAAACTAAAATTACTCATTTCGCCCCTAATTGTAGTGAAATTTTATTCAATAATTTAAAACCTTAAAATTGGAATTCGTAATTCACTCTAGAAAAAGAACGAGTTTGTGGATGGTCGATGCCTGATCATCCCCCTAACAACGGAAAATTACTGCGTTGTACAGGGCTCACCCGCCAAGCATCGCGCTCCTCTCAACTAGACATCGTAGTTCGCGGCAGCTCGTCGTCAACACATCAGCTCGCACTCGGAGCTCGTTCCGAATGCGAGTCCGGTGGCCTACCAACACGACCTAAGAGAGGTCGTCCAATACCAATCGAACACACCCGAAGAGGTTGAGGACACCAAGCTCGTCATGGAGCGACCTCAATGAACCCCGCCAATGGGCCCCAGACGCCTCATGTCCGCCACGACGGACTCCAGCTGGATAACTGTTGTCCAGGTGGCGCATACGTCCTCTTGCATAAGAAGCGGTTTATGTCTTATATAAATACTCCCATACCCCCACAATGTAAAGGACACAGAAAAAACAGACAACTAAAAAGATTACACCCAAGTGAAATATAAAAAAATATTTTTTGAGATCTTATCGAATATCTAGCTACTCTTTATTAGATCTCGGCTCTTCGGGAACAGCGGCTCGCTACTACATATATACCTCCTAGTTCAACCAACTAAACGCAATCTTCGGACAGCTCATTTGAGCTCGCCCGATACATTTATACGCCCAGTCCTCCTAATTATAAATATTTGATTGTGAAGCACATGTAGCCACGGTCACTTGATTCCAGCCACGTCATCACGACAAAAAAACCCTTAACCCAAGCTTACGCTGCTCGCCACCACAATTTGGCACTAGAAGGAGGGCATAGCCAGCCAAGGCTCGTCCACCCATACATCGCCTCAGGGGCACTCACCGCTTCATAACCCCTAAACTGGGAAAAATCTTCCTCGCAGCCCGAGGCGTACCCCTCCACCGAAGGATAAAATAAGGAGGGACGATCAAGAAGATGCGGACTTCATCTGGGTTGTCACAAAAAAGCTCAGGATCAGGCTCGCAATTATCTCTATCAACGAGATAATCAACGATCAGAGGCTGGGCCATCCCGTATAAACATCCCTCCCCTCACCGAGCAGGGAAAGCGTTATGGGGAATCCCACCGACCTCCGAAATAAGGGAATCCAAAGGTCCCCTACCCCATGTGCGCTGATAGTCACAGGCCCAAGGTGGTGGGACTCCCGCAGGGGATTCGCGCCAGGCCGAAACAACGGGCCCAAAGATTAGAGTCACCATCACGGTCGCCAAGGCGCTAGCATCAACCGCACCCCGTGAAGGGTACGTCCGCTGCTAGGCAAGCAAGCTCGGCAGCAGAATCTTGGCCCCCCATCTGAATGTATTGACCGGTTGGGCAACCCCCCAAGACGAGACCGGCAGCGACGCCCGTCCCCTCCCCATCTGCGAGACCAACCTACTCCTCGAGAGGGAAAATGGGGAGAGTATCAGAAGGATTTCAATATTCTTGATCCAGCAGAGGTCGTGATATTAAGAGAACGGCTATCCCGGTTAGAAGAGCAATCCAGGGCCTTTGCAACACCACCAGTTCCCGCACTCCTGGGTGCGAGATCGTACTTACCCTTCTCTCCGATCATTCTAGCTGCTCGAATACCTCTCGACCTGCGCTGCCCCAATATTGTCCCGTAAAATAGCAATACCGACCCTGCCACACACATTAACAAGTATCTGTCCTTCATGGGATTATAGGCGGTCGATGATGCAACCATGTGTTGCGTCTTTTCACCCAGCGATGGTTTCGGTCTCAACACCCAGGCTCTATGAGCATTTGGGCACGAACCGCACCAAAATAAAGGCGTACGACTATTGTCCAAGGAAAGGACGAGCTACTGAGCAAATATCTGGACCATTTTCACAAACTTTTGCTGGAGAATGAGAGGATGTCTGACAACACTGCCCTGATGGTGGCCATGCACGGGCTAAGGGCCAACTCGTACTTCTGGTAGGCCATACACACTGAGGGGGTTCGGTCCTTCTTAGAGATTTTATCAAAGGCCGACAAGTTCATCGGGGCAGAAGAGAACCTCGCAGGGATGCCCAAACCCAGCGAAGTGAAAGGCAGAAGATAATTTGACAACAACCCGAAGGAAGGACAAGGCTTCAGGGCGTTCCAGAATAAAGAGCAGATAGATGAGCTCAAATAGGTCATTTCCGTATCCCATGAACATGTCTTTGCCCAGATCAAGGATCAAGGGCTGCTGACGCCCCCCAGGAAGATACATGCCGACCCCACCAGGCTTAATAAGAGAAAATACTGCAAGTATCACGAGTCTATCGACCATAATACTGATGAATATTGTGACCTCATGACGTAGCTTTATAAGTTTTATCAGGAAGGGAAGCTCGATCATTTCCTAATGGACAGGTCGGGGCAGCGAGACCGCCGTCCACAACACAACGAGGACCCTCCACGCCAACCCCAGCGAGGCTAGCCTCCTCGCGGCCAGGGAAACGAGCCCGTGGGAAATCCCCGCATGAGATCCTTATGATGGGCCGCGTCAACAGTGAAGCCACCTGAGAAAGCAAGCGAGCCCATAAAGCGCAGTTTAGAGCACTCCGCAGTGCGTATCAGAACAATCCACCTTTGACCGCTAGCAACGAGGAATACCACGCTCACCCTTACTAGTATGAGCGAGGCGAACCATCCAGGGCCCCCCACCCAGACTTCGAGTTCGGGGGAGACACTTCGTTGGCCCAACGACGCTCTCGCCCACATGTGGATGAGATGCATGCCACTCATCGCGTCTCTCGATGCAAAGTCAGTTTTAATGAAGAGGACGCTTCTGGCTTAATCCACCCCACACCGACTTGTTGGTCATCGCATTAAGGATCAACAGAACGCTAGTTCATCGCACCATGGTGGACACCGACAGCTACGTCAACATTCTCTTCTATAATAGATATAAGCGGCTGGGTAAGTTAGATCAATTTCTCAAACCCTGCAGTGACATCATACTAGGTTTCGGGGACGGACGTGTGAGGCCGATCGCCTAGATTTTTATGGTCACAACGACAGAAGATGGGGACAGGAACCTGTCCCGAATGTTACCTTCAAGGTTGTGGATCAATCATCGATCTACAACTGTATCGTAGGACGCTCTTTCCTAATAGATTTTCAGGCTGTGGGGTTGCTATACCGTTACTGTCTCAAGTGCCCGACCTCCCAGGGCACCATAACAATACAGGGAAACCAACTAAAAGCGCGGGAATGCTCGCTGGAGATTCGATGAACTGAGCTCAACACCACCAAGGTTGATGGCGCCCCCCCGGGCTATGAGTAGCAAAACACCGCTACCCCTGATTCGCCACGCCCAATGAAGATTGATCTCTTGGCCCTAAATTTGGCCACGAGGGGATCCTCGCACACCGACGCTGCCCCCGATGTTGAGGTCACCCGACCTGGGAAGGCCAGCGCAGCGGGGGAAGAGCCGGCCCCAGGTGAAACCTGAACTGACCCATCTCCGGGCAACCACTCTGCCGTAGACGGGCAACAAGTTGAGGTCCCGTGGGACAACCTAGATCCCCAGTAGGACCTAAAAAGAAAATGCGCTGAACCCGCGGAGGAGCTTGCAAGCGTCCAAATGGACCCCGACCGTCCGGAAGTTGAATTAAAAATTGGGACCAAGCTCGGGGAGCCTTACCGGTCAGCACTGGTGGATTTCCTCCAGAGAAACTTGGACATCTTCGCTTGGACAAGCGAGGACATGTGGGGAATGAACCCACATATCATCTCCCACCGGCTGAACGTCAATCCGGAGGCCCGCATGGTTCAACAAAAAAGATGGAGGTTTAGCCTCGAGAAGTACGATGCCCTGAAAGATGAGGTCTAGAAACTAGTCGGCAATGGGTTGTTCAGAGAAGTCTACTACCCCGATTGGGTCGCGAATCCCGTTCTGATCATCAAACCCAATAGTTCGTGGTGCATGTGTATCAACTTCACCGACCTCAACAAGGCTTGCCTCAAGGACAGCTTCCCACTGTCGTACATAGATCAACTAGTCGACGTTACTATCGGGCATGAGTTGATGACGTTCATGGACGCCTACTATGGGTACCACCATATTCCTCTACACCCAGATGATCAAGAACATACCGTATTTATCACTAATCGCGGCCTTTTCTGTTGGACCATAATGCCCTTCGGCCTAAAGCACGCTACCTATCAATGGTTGGTGGACAAGGTGTTCGCCAATCAAATTGGGAAGACCATGGAGGTCTACGTGGATGACATGCTTGTAAAGAGCGAACTTCGAGCCGACCACGTACAACACCTCGAGCAGACTTTTGAGGTGTTGAGGCAATTCCAAATTAAACTTAACCCTAAAAAATGCGCCTTCGGGGTTAACGCAGGCAAATTTCTAGGTTTCATGGTCACTGAACGAGGCATAGAAGCCAATCCTCAGAAGATTCATGCAATCATGGACCTACGCCTGCCTCAAACGGTCAAGGATTTACAAAGCCTGGCCGGGAAGGTAGCAGCGTTGAGCCGCTTCATCTCCCGATCTTCGTACAGGTGTAAACCCTTCTTTGAGTCAATTAAGAAGTGGGTAACATTCCAGTGGGACGATCCATGCAGACTCGCTCTTGAGAAGTTGAAGGAGTTCCTAACGACGATGCCCCTCCTGTCCAAACCCTTACCTAAGGAAAGGTTGTTCCTTTATCTAGCAGTCTCCCACGACGCGATGAGCGCTGTGCTCATCCGAGAAGAGAACCGAGAGCAGCTCCCGGTGTAATACGTTAGCCAGTCGCTGCACAACGGAGAGCTGTGTTACTCCGCCATGGAAAATCTCGCACACTCACTGATTATGGCCGTGCGGAAACTGCGACTTTATTTCTACGAGCATCCCGTCGAAGTCCTCACCTGCTACCCATTACAGCAGATTTTACAACACCCTGATGATGTAGGGAAGCTCCTGAAGTGGGCGGTCGAGCTAAGCCAGTTCGATATTACCTACGCCCCACGCACTACAATAAAAGCCCAAGCCTTAGCCGACTTCATCCTCGAGTTCACCCCCCAACTGGACATCTCTCGAAGTATCGCCCGACAATGGGAGCTGTATGTTGACGACTCCTCTACGGCACGGCACGCTGGAGCAGGGCTCGTCCTTCTGAGCCCAGAAAAATAGTGCCTAAACTCGGTGGTCTGATTCGATTTCAAAGCTACGAACAACGGGGTCGAATACGAGGCCATACTTATGGGGATGGACATGGACAAATCACTGGGAATCTGGGAATTAGTAATATACATCGACTACCAGCTGGCCACCAGCCAGATAAATGGGAGTTACGTCCCCAAAGAGGACAAAATGGTTTGGTACCAACAACTCTTTCTAAAGGCGGCCAGAGACTTTGTCTCAGCCTAATTTGTTTAGATCCCCCGGTCCAAGAATGCTCAAGCGGACACACTGGCCAGATTAGCCACCTCTAAAGGGGCAGAAAATTTTGCATCCGTCACATTGGTGCGGGCCACGGATCCCTCCATAGCTGACACGGCCTGCTAACAGATCGAGCAAACACCACCCACGACCTGGATGACCCTATCATTAGGTTCCTGAATGATGGGCAGCTACCTCAGGATCACCTCGAAGCTCACCAGCTGAGGACCCACGCCACCCACAACACGATGAACGGGGACCATCTATGTAAAAAATAATTCTCAGCCCCCTTGCAAAAAGACCTAATGGGTCTCTCATAAAGGAAATAACCTCCCTCAGAAAAAAGACTTAGCCAAAATCTAGCTAAGTCCTCCGGGAGGGGGGGGGGAACTGATTGGGTCGCTCCTAAAGGAAAAATACTGAAAATATTACACGTGTGAGAAATATTTTTAAGCATACATGCTAGATATCAAGGCACAAATACAAAATAATGAAAAGTAGAGAAACTTTTGAAGTAAAAGAGAGTTAATCTTTTTCATTAACATAAAAACAGATACAAATTACAAACAGCTCGAAGGCCACCCGCAGTTACAAACTCAAAAAGGGCGGAAAAATAACTACCCTACTCTACTTGACAGGCGCCGGGTCAGCAATGGGCTCAGCCGGCTTGCTCCCAAGCGGAGGAACTCCAAGTGCCTCGTATTCAGCAGCCGTGGAGGAGGGGGAGGGGGGGCCCTAGAACTTCCCAGTCCACTTCCGCGTTGGTCGCGTTGTTAGTGAGGAAGTAGATCAGCTCGCCACGCATGGGAACCACGTCCACTCCCAGCCGCTCGCGGGCATGCTTGATCACGTCCACTTAAGCATAGACGTATGAGTCATTTACAGCGATGTTCCCCTCTTCGGCCTCGTACACCTCGATTGCTGCCTTCACTGAAGCGGCCTAGCCTTCCTCCATGGCGGTGATCTGAGCCCCTTTAGTAGCGAGCTCGGCATCACGGGCATAGAGCACCTTATCGTGCTCCGCAATGGCCGCGTCCCTCAACTCCCCGCAAGCTTCTGGGCGGCCTCCTTCTCCGCCCTTTCCTTCTCCAACGCCACCGTCACTGCAGCGAGCCCCTGACGCAGCTCCCCCTGAGCAGTCGTCAGCTCCTCCACCTTCTTCTGCTCGGCCTGCATGTTCAGCAAGGCGGTCCTCAAAGCAGGGGTCATAAAATCCCTATGCGAGGTCTCGGTGTTAGCCGACATCAAAAGCCCCAACGACCTCCCCATCATCGCAAGGGAACCGACCAGCTTGTCGTTCAGTGACAGCTCTTCGCTGCACCTCTGCATCACCGACGACCACGCCCGTGCGGGAACCTCCATCGCTAATAGTATGTTCGGCAGAATTCTGGGGGTCGGAGAGGGGGCAGGTGAGCACGACCTCACATACTCCATGAGAAATGGGGGTAGAAACCCCACTTCAAGCATCATTTCGACTTCTTTGGCTCGCTAGGGATCCCATCCCAACCTGCTCGCCTCTTCGCCTTCAGCGGCGGCCACATGCTCATGGATGGCCCCCTAAGCAGCCTCTGCGCTAGTCGCCCCTAGGAAGACTCGTTTGCTTAGTGGAGGGAGAGCTCGCTTGGCCGCCGCTTGTTTCTTCGCTATCTCGCCAGGGGACCTCACTGACACCACAGTGGGGGGGGGGGGGGCCTACCACCGGGGGAGGGAGCGGGGTCATTTTGCCTTTCCCGGAAATAGGTCTTTCCTTCACTGAGGGCTGCTTCTCCCTTTCGGTAGGGATCGCCCCCAGTGGTGGCTCCCCAGCTCCCAGAACGATACCCTGCTGCCCTTGTGCCATGGTCGCGGGGACAGGTGCTGCAAGAGGAGACGTTTTAAAAAAAAAGCAGAAAAGATAAGTGAGGAAAAAAATAGGAAACTCACGAAAAACCGGAGGACGAGTCTTGTGGGGAGCGATGTGCAGCCTGTAATCAACCAAATTCTGGGAGGTCATTATCACACGCACGTCGTAAAGGCTGGGTTTCTCCTCCCCCGTTGTTTGCAAATTAGTAATGAACTCTGTCGAAATGAAAAATGGATTGCCGCGATCGGCAAAAGGGGAATCAAATTAAAAATAGAAAGACGAGGTCCTACTAACCAATTGAAACGTCACTTACCTCGGATCAGCTGAAAGTTCGTTGGCACACTAACACGGTCCAGTGCACCATCCAGCCCCAACGGAACTTGGGACATCTGTTACACCCACCCTTATATAACACACCTTATATTAAAATTAACATAACCAAAACCTGTCTTTTTTTTTTTTTTTGGTAACAACTTAAAAAATCATAGTATTTCTCACACAAAAGCTTATCTACATATATTTAACTAAGCCCAGGTCAAGTACAAAAGTATCACACTGCATTCAACACCATATCTACAGAAATATACATATCAGAGTATTTAACATGAACAATTCTAAAAGGTTATTATAACTCTATCAAAAATATTGTGAGTCCACGGTTTAGCCCCACAGGTCGTTATTCATGTACATGGGGCTCCAAAACTTGCAGAAGCTCCAACGGCAGCCAGATCAGTCAATAGGCTCATGCATAGTCAAACTCACCTATAATGTAAGAACTACATGAGCTAAAGCTCAGTAAGAAGAAACCATACATGACAAGATGATTGAGTGCATGTCATGTCTAAAATGGGACAGTGAGATGCAAATTATAGATTCTTTTGGTGGGAATTGGCTCCATTCACTGGTTAAAACCTCACCAAAATATCACTCATTGGTCATACTCGTGACTACCAAGGGCACCTCCTCCTCCCTTTTAGTCCACCCGAGAAAATAGATGGCTGGTATGACCGAGTGGCTATGCTCCCGAGACCACCGGGGGTTAGCCTCCTGCCTACCCCCACAGTCCTCCAGAAAGTCTACCCCTCGCCATACGCATCATCACAAGGGTGCTCTCTAGGAATTATCTCCAATGTTACGCCTCTCACGGAAGCCTTCCCAGAGAGACCTTATATACTTAATATAGATTCTCGATGTACCAGTGGTGACCAACCCCAAAATATTTCTAATTTCTCAAACTATGTTGTTTTGACTTCTTTATGTAC
>JAUEKW010149889.1:0-10041 GCA_032274785.1 Ajuga reptans
TTTTAGTTATTTAGGGTATTTTGTTGTGAAAACAAGTTGAAATGATAAAGTAGTTTTTTAAAAGACCCTGCAAGGGTCCAGGGAGGTAATACCACTAAAATAAACTTGTGGCTGAGACAATCAGCCCTCGCTGACATGGCACCCCCATCCCTATTGAAGGGGCATTTACATTTTTAATGAGATCATTTCACTTGTTGACCGGAGGGATGATGGAGCCGGAGATCAAGTTGTTCGGGAAGAAGATTACGTTGCCGGGTGGCGACGCTTTTGAAGAAAAAGCTGATGAACAAAAGCAGCTGCCGGCGGAAGAGGTAATTGATATTTCAACATTGAGAAAATTAATAGCTTCGTTTACTGTTAATCTGCAAAGTACTGTTTGGTGTTTTTTCCTGTGCTATTATGAAGCCTCTCTCTCTAAATTGTAATATCCCAAACTTGGTCCCCTGTTTAACTGTGTTTTGTATCCTTTTACCATCTTGGAATCCATTGCTCTGCTCAAAAGAGGGTTTGTTCTGGAAATTTCTATATCCACCATTTCTGTAATGAGCTCAGTTGTCTGTTTTTGTAGATAACTTGTGCCAAGTCACTTTCAGTGACTGTCAATTATTGTGTATTGCAATTGAACGAAAGATAGAGAAAAGATCTAGTTTTAATGGAAGTTTTTGTTCCATTTATTGTGGTTACCATTTTATTTTGCTTTATATCGAATACCCTGTATAAAATGACATTATTAAGACAAATATAGAGCATATATCTTAAAAATTTGAAACATGACACAAAAATACAATTGTGGACAAAGGATCTTGTCTCCCTATTGTGTAACAAGGTTATGTTTTTCTTTTCTTTTTTTTTTCCTTTAGTTTAGATTGAATGATACTTTGTCTAAAATTTGAATCTAATGAGAATTTTGGTTGAAATATTATAGGACCAAGTAGCACAAGTCAGTGAAACAGAGATGCAAGAAAAGGACCAAGATCAAGTTACAGCAGAAGAAAAACAGAATCCTACTGTTTCATCAGAACTCGATCAAAATCCATCGATCGATGAAGATTCCACATCCGAAAACAACCCAAAGCCCGAAAACGAGCAAACCGATGCAACAAACGGCAAGCAAAAGCCGCTAAAAAAGCCCGACAAGATCCTCCCCTGCCCTCGTTGCAATAGCATGGACACCAAGTTCTGTTACTACAACAACTACAACGTTAACCAACCTCGTCACTTTTGCAAGGGCTGTCAGAGGTACTGGACCGCCGGAGGCACCATCAGGAATGTTCCGGTGGGAGCAGGCCGCCGGAAGAACAAGAACTCTGAATCCCTTCAGGCGGGCCAGGTTAACAGGTTTCATCACCATACGGGGTTTAAACCTAATGGCAGCGTTCTCTCATTCGAGCCTGACACACCGTTATGTGAATCCATGGCCTCCGGTTTGAACCTTGCCGAGAATAGAGATGATAATTCTGTAGCACAAATCGGGGAAAATTGTCCACAAGAGCAAGTGATGACTAATATGAACAATGTAGCCGTTCCTTATCCGGTTCCGTGCATTCCGGGGGTTGCCTGGCCATTCCCGACCCTTCCTTTACCGGCAATTTGCCCTCCGGCTGGCTATCCTATGCCGTTTTACCCGGCCCCGTATTGGAATTGTGGTATGCCTAATGCTTGGAATGTTGTACCATGGGTGTCACCACCATCTCCTAGTGCAAACCGCCCCAACTCGCCACTCGGAAAACACTCAAGAAACGGGGAATTGCTTAAGGTGAATGGATCAGACGATCAACAATGTTTGGAAAGCTCAATCGTGGTTCCAAAAACATTGAGGATTGACGACCCCGAGGAAGCGGCAAAGAGTTCGATATGGGAAACTCTAGGGATCAAATATGATTCGGTTAGTAGGGAAGGTCTTTTCAAGGCATTGCAACCAAAGGGCGATGAGAAAAAAGTTGCCTCGCCTGCCGCGTTGCATGCTAATCCGGCTGCGTTGTCTCGTTCCATTAGCTTCAGGGAGAGTGCTTAGACCAATGCATCTTTGCTAGTGATCGATATGATTGAAAAGCAATCGGGTTGGTTTGATATCTCCATCCCTATCATCTTATCAACTTTTCGATTTGGGAAGACGTAGGTCAGTTTTGGAGAGAAGCCAAAAAGACAATCTAGGTTGCACTTTTTGTTGTAATGTTAAATGGGTGCATTTTATTTTGTCATTTGATATTTGTTTATGTATATATTTGTAGAGAAACATTGACAGAAGGAAGAATTGAGTGATAGTTTCTCAAATGTCCTATTGAGTGTTTTTAGCCAAATTGCATAGGCTTACTTCTCAAATTTTGATGTTTTTATGGTAAAACTATTTTTTTTTAACTTAGATAATTAATATCTTCTTTTCCTAAGGAAAATAGGAGAAAAAAGAATTATTTCTTGCAACCTGCAAGTGAAATATCAAAAAGCTGTTTTTTGTCTCTGTTATGACATAATAATTTATTGGTTGCTTAGAGTTCAGTGCAGGGTATAATGACCAATGGAATATTGTGTGAAATCCATACAAATTTACTGAAACAAACCTGAAACTAACATAAATATAAATAATCTAATTTTATCCAAAATTAATATTTTATTTTAAAATGTAATAAATATATATCTCAAATAATCTTTTTATGTATAATCTTAATCGGTTGAATATCGTGTATAAATCTGACCAGATAATTTGAATTGACATCCCTTGAATGAATGTTGTCCTTCAAATTTCTAGAGAGAGAATCTGTCTCCTAAAGATTGTACCCAATAAATTCAGTTTCCGGTCGTGATAACTGTTATGTTTTAGTCTTGAATTTTGTTAATTCATTTTTCTTTCTTTTTTTTTCTTTCCTTACCAAGTTTTATTCTTAAAATTTTATGTTTTAGAAGTATCTCAGACAAAGAAGATGTTAGTAGTATTAATTTGGTGACAGTTTAGCACCATAAAAGAAAATGGCATAATTCATAATAAGCTAGTGACAACTAATTATTACATCACAATATCTTGTATGAATATTTTGTGCAATAGAGAATACCCATACAGCCAATAACAGAAGTAGGATAAATAGATAATATTGATTATGACAATTATCTGCTATATTGTAGATATATAAATCAAACATCAAATTATAAAGTGATAAGAAACTGAAAAATGTTTCAGAAAGTGAGTTTGGAAAATTAGTTGGGTTAGTTACGTGAAAATTTACGGTATGTTTGTCAATTATTATTTACAACATGATATTTTAATTGTAATATAGAAATACACTATTTTTTTAATTTTTTTAATTCAATGCAGCCGAACAAGTTTTAGACTTCAATTACTGGCACAAAGCACGAAATCAGAATTTTGACATACCCAATTACATATATATAATTATACGACTTCTTTCAAAGCATAATTAAATGAAAACGACATTGTTTTATCACTAAACCTCACCATTAAACATTATCATTTTTGGTTGATTACGGATTTAAAAATATCGTATGATTACACGCGCATCTGTATAGCTTGAATAACCAACATCTTGATTTTAGGTTCCACGTCAGCAATTGGAGCCAAAAAAATTTATTGGACGATTGAATAGGAGGAAAAAAAATATAAATGTATGTATTTCTATTTTATATTTGAAAAAAAAAATGATTCCATAATAATAATTGACCAAAATATCGTAAATTTTCACGTAACCAAGTCAAAATAATTCTGGATTCGAGCCACTTGAGGGAGGATTTTTCTTCGTCCTTAGTTTTATACTCCATCCGTCCCATAAAAAGAGTCATATTTGATATATGTACAACTTTTTATATTTGATCAACTTAGTCAATGTACAACCATTTGCAAGTGGGTGATTGTAATATTTACCCTTAAAAATTTGTTAAACGCATCAATTTCCTATTGGCATCAAAGTATTAACATGATTTTATAAGAGCGTCAAAATAACTTCTATGTGTAACTAACTTTGACTTTTCAAACAGGACTCTTTTTATGGGACAAGAAATGGTTTTGATATAGGACTCTTTTTATGGGACGGTGGGAGTATTTATTTTGACTTTTTGTATGAAAATTTATTATTATATAGATCAAATAATACATGAAAAATCATGGTATCTCAGTAAGTTTATTAGTATAATATGAGGATTAGACATTGCTACACAGCTGGTACCCCACCTAGAAAAGAAATGGGATCATTTTTCCTGTAAAGCTATTTTATATGAATATTTGTATTTTTCAATGATAAATATGTATAATGACAAAATAGATACAGAAAGTGAAATGTGCTTTAATCTTGACTTTTTGGGAAGGAAAAATAAATAGGAAAAAAAGAATATATGTATTTGTTTGGATTTGCCGGCAGCTGGTTTGCGGGCAGACTCAAACCTCAGCATGTGTTTGCGGGCAGACTCAAACCTCAGCTTAACACACATTTTCAATAGCCCTCAGCTACTTTCCTCAGCAGGTTTGCCTCAGCCAACAGTGGCTCAGCATCCTTCAGTCCCAACCAAACACAGTGTGTACCTGATAGATCAGAAACTGGGATATTTTGATGCGTTTGAGCAAATGTAGACCACATCTATTTATAAGATTATTATTTGCTGATGGGGTCCCCAAAATTTGCCATATTCATAAAGTGCCAGAAATATTTTTGGCCTTTTCAATTTACTTTTTCCATCTTTTCGTTTTATTTTTGGCCTTTTTGCCCTTGAACTTTTGGGAACATATGTGGCTATATCACATAATTTCATTCACGCACGTGCCAGGTTTCTGTGTCAGAAGTGGGGAATATTTTATTCTAGAGTGTTCAAAGCAAATAGATATCTTCTTCAAAAATTATAAATAAATTAAAAAGGAAAAGAAAACGAAAAAAAAAAAAAACACAATCCATGTTACATCTCACAATGAAGGCCATAAATATATATTTTGTGTGAACTATATTTTCTTAGATGTAAACATGTAATGTAATATATTCGTTATATATAATTGTATGCATGAATTTGTAATTATTGACGCCGTGGTTCCAAAATAATAGAGGTGTTTTACTTTGTTTTATTTTTTAAAGAAGTAATTAAAATTGAAGATTATCATAAAACAAAACCAATCAAAAGTAAGTAGTATTTAAGAATATAAAAGTTTGGTTAAACTTAGAAAGTTAGTCTAATAAATATTAAGTAGCTCTTAACTTAAGATTGGAAATAAATATTAGAAAGTTATTTACAGAATACAAAACAGTTGGAAAAGCAACAGGTAACATATTTTTTAACTTTTTTTTTTTTTAAACTTTTAACTTTTTGTTTGAAATTACTTCTTTTAGAGCAGAAGTTGTATTTGAAAAATACATGGAATAGCATTTTTCAAGCCGGAGCTAAGGCAATGTTTGTGCTAGGATGGCTCCATCGGATGTGAAATGGGGCCATACTTATATCCGGACGGAATGGGATGGGGATGGGTTTTGCCATCCTACTTCCACCCTCTTAATAAATTGATTTGACTGCTACAGTACACATCAAACACTACAAAAAGCTATTGATTTGACTGCTACAGTACACATCCAACCCTACCCCATCCACACACACACTTTTTGGATGTAGTTGGACTCCAACATCCGAAGAACGTATCCCATCCGGATGTACTACGACCAACTACATCATAGCACAAACATAGTCTAAAAGTCACTTGAAAAAATTAAACCCAATTTCTTTTTAGTTATGTACCTGCCACCTGGGTAAAGATTAATATGAATACCATTCTTAAAAAAAAAAAAAAAAAGCCGCATGGTTAATTTGTATTCTTGAATGGATATAACAGACAGTGGTCCAGTTGCTGATTCATCGTGTCAAACTTGGATGGTCCCTTTGGATTTTTAGTTTTTTTATATATATAATTTTATCTGATATTTTTTTAAAAAACTAAAAATATAATACTTTTACAGTTTTACTATATGATTATCACTAAAAAAAGGGCTAATTACCCAAGGGGGTAGACCACTAAAAAGATTACCCTTCAACCAAAACCAGGTACCAATGACAGTTTCCAGGTATGTTATCTATCAAATCAAATAAAATGAAGGTTGTAGAAATCGCTAGGCGCTAGTTAGGCAGTAGAATGGGGCCTAGCAACTAGTGGAGTCCTAGACGCGACTGATCGGGGTATAAGTGTGGCTAGGCGGAGAAGAATCCTGGAAGCCTAGCATCTAGGCATAAATTAATCGGAGCTAGTCAGAGATTTTTACAACAAAGAATAAAATAGAGTTGAAAGAAAAGGTCAACTCAGTTAAAATATTCTAGTATTTCTATACGTATTTCAAATTAATCCTTTTCACTCGGTCAAGCTAATATGCCATTATTTCTCGAGTCTTAACTTATTTATAAGCACGTTGTTCTAATAAGTTGTATTTAGATTTTGTTGGTTATGAATTTGAATTTAGTAAGCAATTTGTACATGGTTCTGATTATTTATCCCACTTTTTTCATGTTTCACTTGTGTCAAAGCATATATTACGAAATTACATGAATTTTGATCCCATAAACTCATAAACTGTGGATTAAGCTGTGAAATCAGAAACCACATGATCATCTCTAGTCGATACTTTCTTTGAATATATAAATTTGTTTTACGCTGCTTAATTGGATACTATCCAACATAATCATCCATCATATACATAACACGTGTATAGAGATTACATGACCATCTTTTTTTCTTAAACCTCCACATACATGTCAAATGAGTAGTGTAACAGAGTAAGGGTAGAATCGGCCAAATAAATAGGAAATTTTGGAGAAGTTGGAGGTCCATAAAGTTACTCCAAGACTTGATCGATTATTGCTTGACTTGGAGTTAGAGACGTCATTTTGGACATGCCATAGGCCCATTGCAAACATTGTTGATAAAGAAAATAAAATAAAATTTGTCACATTATTAAAGACTTGTAATAATAAGTCAATTTCTCCCCAAAAAAAAATAAAGACCTCTCAAAAAAAAAAAAAGTCAATTTCTCCCACTATAAGATAACTTTTCTTCCACCTTTCTTTTTCCAATGTTGTAGTGCTTGTTTTGGTCATCGTCACTCCTAAAGTAGTGGGAAATAAAGAAATTTAATTTGTAATTTAAAGAAATGTCAATCCCACTTTTGCATTAATTCAATGTCAATGCAATCGAATACTAAAATTTATTTAGTTTTTGTATATCTCCAGTATATTAGGATGAGGTGACGGACGCACTTGAAGCTCAAGGGGGGCCATGGCCCCCCAAACTTTGTGAAATTTTTACTATTCTACTGTTCATCTGCTACTGTTTGGGGCGGAAGTAGGTAAGAGAGCGAGGAGGAGGTCGATTTGGGAGCAGGCTTTGGAGATGGACTCGGTGGCTGGGCTGTTTGGGGGATCCGGCAAAGGAATGTTTGAGTGGCGGTGGGGATCAGAGGTCGAAGCGGCGGCGGAGGATGAAGAACCGACCTCGAATGTGAAGTCCATGGCGGTGGAGATAGTTGGGGTTCCGGCGGGCAGTTAAGCAGCCGTGTAGCGCGCAATAATATCTTTTAGAATTCAGAAAAATATTAGATGCAATATACCAACATAAATTACACCCTATAACCACCATTATTTCGATGCTCAACTACTTCTATTTTAACTATCTTACTAATGCAGTGTCCAATCATTCAAATTCCTAAAGCTTATGTAAAATCAAGTGAATTCCCTCACTGAATCTATGTGGATTGAATTACGTCCCTGCGTGCAAATATATGGTAGCAAACTCGAACTAACACAAAAAAAGCCTAATTTTTTTTTTCGGATCCGTCCCTGGAGGTGGGTGAAAAAAGAATCACATGTAGATTTTATTAAAAATATTATGGGACCTGCATGAAAATTAGAGAACAGAAGTGATGTTTGAAGCTCATGAAAAAGTGGGCTAATTATGCGTCACCTAGTTAGGTTAGACAAAAACTTGCGTGAAACGATGTGAAGGAAAAAAATATCAATTTTTTGTAGTAAAAGTATCACTGTTATTAAATAAAAATATCACTTTTTTAGATAAAAAAAAGTATCAATTTTTGTACCGAAAGTATACCTTTATTTGTAAAAGTATCAGTATTTTTAAAGTATCACTGTTTTGGGTAAAAACATTTTTTCCTGTAAAAGTGTATTCCGTCACACGCTATCACACCGTATGACCACCACACGCAAGACTCACCCGTTAGGTTATACCTAATTGGGTAATTCAACCATCAACTTAACAAACAAAGGTTAGAAAGTAGGGGTAGTGATATGGGTCCCAACACGCCAACCAAATATAAACCTAACTCGCTTTAAGCGGGTTTGGATAAAGCCATGATGAGTTCATGGATTAAATGGGTCGAACCTGTTATACACGCTAAAAAAATAGGTTGAACGCAGACCTGCTTTAACCCATTTATAAATTTAACAAAAAAGAAATATTTTAATTTTATTTTAAAATATAATTATAAAAGAACTCACAATAACTTAAAGATATCATGGGTTTGAGTCTTGACAAGAGTGAAATAGAATCTGTGTTGGTTAAAATTTGAAACATGAAACTCTTATGAGCCCTAACATTTCTTTGTTTTCGTGTTCTTAATTGTCAATACAGGTCTTGTATATACATCCCGTCAACCAAGTAAACTATTATTTTGATTGTCACTTATCTGATGACTTATGTTTAAGCTGTTTGTTTTTTGAGACACTAGCTCAACGCACGTGCGTTGCACGTGGAGGCTTGTTTTAAAATGAGGTGAATAAATATCAAATAAAGTTGATTGAAAAATGTATGACTTAGTAGATGAGTTTATTTGAAAACAGTTTTACCAATAAATATATCTACCAAAAAAATTGAAAAAATAAGATTACAATTTTTTTTTTAAAAAAAAAAGCGTAAGGATATAAAAGATTAGTAAAATTCTTGTTTTTAAATATTTAGCTTTTTGTGAAAATGTACGTAAACAAATGAGATGGCCATGGTGTTAAAACGGGTTTAAGTCCCAAAAAAAACTTGAAAATGAGAAATTGTTTAACAAACAATTAAAATGCATGTTTCTTGGTTCCAATTACGTCATTCCTTCTCTTATTTGATCTTCTTATTTTGCACCCTCTTCTTATTTCTTATTTTCTTCATGACTTCATTTTGTGTGCCTTCATCATCACTTCGTATTTCAATGTAGTCTTGAGGCTCTTGCTTTGTGGTCCGTTTCTTTCACTTTCTTTCCACTTATTTATTGATGATTTCGGAGCCTCTTGCTTCGAACTCCGTTTCTTCCTCTTTTCTTCCACTTCTTTTGTTCTTCCCTCATGCATTGTTGAGGATGACGCCTTTGTTTTTATCTTCTTTCGTCATAGAATTTAATTTTCTATTGCTTCAGTTATTGCATTCAATTTTCCGTTGGTAATTGTTGTATTTTGGTTGAGATCTATCATAAATCGGATCTCACTTGATGCCTGTAAGCTGAGACCTCTTTAATACTTTGATGAATTTTTTTTCCTGTAGTAGGAATTTCTTATGATTATTGTAATATATATCTTACTATATCATAAAGAATAATCGTCTATAAATAAGTAAGTAGCACTATTTTTTCTCGCCCATTCAAAACTTTTAAAATTGGCTGATAAATTGAGAAATCGTCTTTCATTTCTTTTCTGGTTCCGTTCCTAATGCGATTTCAATATACACGCACTATGGACTTTCAGAGCGCGTTCAATTATTTACATTGTATATAGCACTATTTTTTTGGCGTGATTTTCTTCCCGATTTTCCGGCGGTTGTTTAATGATGCGGGTAAATTTTTCTTTAGCTGTTGATATTATGATATCTAATACTCAAATAATTACATTTTTACATCTATTTACTAAGAGAAAGGGAAATTATAAGGCGCAGAATCCTTGCGCTGCAATGTAAATTAACAGCCCATCCAAATATGTGAATGTAATTTTATTAATATGTAATTTTTTCGTACAATGCAAAGAAAAAATAGAAGATAAAATCTTACTTAATAATAACAACAAATCTTACTATATAATAAAAGACAA
>JAUEKW010149900.1:0-10039 GCA_032274785.1 Ajuga reptans
TAATCTAGGTGATCAATCTAAACAAGCATTCAATTATCAAATTCATATAAAATTGATAACGCAAATAAGTCTAGGAATAAAATTAGAAAAACGTCACGGAATTAATCTAAAAAAAATAATATTTCAGGATCCACATCCCTTCGAACTCGAATTAAAAGACTAGCCGCACATTGCGGCGATCATAATCAAAGTCGTAATATTCAACAAATGTATAAAATAATTAAACGATAAAATCTAGAATCGATTATGTCTCGCTGATGATGGCCGAAGGTAACGACCTTTTTCCTCCAAAGTTCCTGATTCTCCTTGCCAAATCAGCGTCCCCCAAAATCAACGTCCCTTGATCAACCACTAATAAGTATATTTATAGTTCCAAATTCCTTCTCCTCTTCGAAAATTAAAGAAGTAATGGGCTTTCAATAAGAGTCCACAATAGTGGTTGTGCGTTGGGCTTTTCTCAATCAATTAGGCTGGGGGGCTCGATGGCGGGGCCCAATAATGGTCGAATATGATCTCAATAATGGGCCTTCACGCTAGGTTGCCCAGTGTCGGGTCAAATTCGATACGTGCTCATCTTCTTGTTCCAAAAATACTCCAAATTCACTGAAATAATCAACAAAACAACACAAAGGAGTAATTCGGCCCAAAAAGTAAGATAGATAGAAAAATACAACGTGCAATTAATAAAATATTCACAATATTACTCTATTAGCCTCTAAATGAATGCACATTTTCCTACCTGTCATTGGGTTCCAGTTGCTAAGCTCACTAATTAGGGTGTAGCAGCGTTGCTTTATAAACTCCATTTTCCCCAGAGAACCGACTGCAGCATCTGTACACTCCTAAAAAACACGCTCGACTTCTTGAAATTTCTTGTACTCGACGGTCATATGTGGGTACCCTCCAGCAAAAAAAATACTTGAATGCCGTCTATAAACATCCTTCCTCTAACGTCGAAGTAAGTATCGCGGATTAACGACTTAGACATTATCCCTACACATTGCCTTTAGAATGTGGCAGCATAAAATGCCTTTAAATTCAAAACTCCGGCAGTTGCACTCGTAGTACTCGCCCACGAGCCGGTGTGTTACCACATATGTCAAATCTCAAACATAACGACCATCTACAAACACAGATTTGGTAACCTTTAATTTTTTAATTAAAGGATCATCAACCGAAGAGTCGATAAATTCCTCGATTGTGTGACAGTAAAACATTTGGATTATCTCCTGTTTCACCTTCTTGAATATGTTGTTCGTGTATGCATCCCTATACTGTTTCTCCCAAAGAAAGTGGGTTACGCACTTAATTACTTTACTCTTACAATCAAAATCCGCAACAAATTCCTTGTGAATTTTGTCTACGGTTGCAATTTCGTATTGTTCAATAAATTGCTTTAGTGTGCACCTTGAGTTGATGTATCCATCAAAGTAGGCATGCATCCCCTCACTTCTTTGTGTAGACATCATCCCAGCCCAAAAAATATGATTCAGGTAAACAGGAACCCATGACTCCCTTTCCTCATACAGACTCTGTAGCCATTCATTGCTTTCCAACCCATGCTTCACCACAAATTCCGACCAATGCCTCTCAAAACATTCGATATTCAGACTTTCATAAACCAACTCCTTAAATTCCTTCGCTGCACTACGGTAGTTCGCTAATCCCTTGAACTTTACGGGCAATTTACACAGGATATGCCACAGACAGTATCAGTGAATTGTGTTAGGCATCAGTTCCCTAATTGCAATTCGTATGCGTTCACATTGGTCCGTAATAATACAAACCAGAGCAATTCCACTCATTGCTTCGAGCCAGTTTGCAAAAAGCCACCTGAAGGAATCGGCATCCTCGTGTGTAACCAAGGCACAACCCAATAGTATGGACTGTCCATGGTGGTTTACACCAACAACGGTAGCAAACAACATCTTGTACCTATTCACCAAGTAGGTTGTGTTAAAACTAACAACATCGTGAAAGTCTTCATAAGCCGCTTTGCTTTGCGGGTGAATCTACAACACATTCCGCAGCCTACCGTTTTCACCAATATCCATCAAATGGAAAAAATCCATCTCCTTGTGTTGCAAGCTCACAAACAACTTTCGTATGGCCTCGGCATCACCAACACCTAGCCTAAGCCTACGTCTGGCATCAACGTAATTACAACAACCTTTCGGCATACAACCCAGGTTGAGGGGGCCACCAGCTTGTACCTCCACCAAACGAACATTCTTACACACTCGTATGCCTGCTATGTCATTCACCTCCAGCTGCCTCTTCATGTTTATGGTTATGCTCTGATGCGCCGGCATCAGAATTAACATGTTTGGGCACAACTCGTGGTTGTGGTCACTGAATGTCTTGCCCACTCTCCAACTACCATCCTCCATCCTAATTGCATTAACACGGGCTTGACAACCTACCTTTTTAGAATACTTCTTAGTAATCGATATTCGTGCTTTGTCGCAGACGAAAACCGTGTATTTATATTCAGCTGCTAGTACTTTTCGGGAGGTTCTCTTTGTCACACTAAATCCTTTATGCTTAGCATGAGCTTGATAAGCGGTATATAAGGAATGTAAATCTGGATAAATCATACCGCTGAGGGGGCCGACATCCAACAAATTCACTTCGTCGCCGTCGTGCGCGTTGCTGGATATAACTGCTTCAACACCAGTTGATGACACTTCCACACCGTTGATATCGTCTCCTCCAAGGTCCACCGTTCCTGAATGTGTCACACTATTCTCATAATACTCCGCCGCTCGGTCCAACGAGGTCTGGTTCGAACTGGAGCCAAAAATCTCAGTCTCCCAGTCATATGTATCTCCCATTTGTGTTTAGGGATACAATTTTGCGAAATAAGTTAGGATGTCACCCTATAGAATTTTGCAACCCTGTTATGAATATCACAAGACAAATTGCAGCAAGGGAACAAATCTCTACAAATAACCGGCTGCCAGGACACTTTGTACTTGCGCAAAAACAGATCCACGTGTTAATCAAATTGGAGGGAAACTCTTTTGTCAGGCGGGAAAATCAGGAGGGAGATTTTGTGGCGGGAAAAAGGGATGATGTTGGAGCCAAAACTGGTAGGGATGAAATAGGGAGCTAGAAATACAACAGTAAAAAAAAACCAGAATCTGGGCCCAGATTCTGGTTACTTATCAATATTGTAATAATAATATATATAGATTTTTTCCAAACATTAATTACTATCTCGCGACCACCCTCATGATAAATGTTTAGTTCAGACTTGGAAGTCGGGAGCGATCAAATTTACTTTACAAATTTAAAACACGTGGATTGTTTCATATATTTTGATGATTTTGAAAATAACGTATGATAGATAATTCGGAAAAAAAATATACAATTTTTATTTAATACTCCCATGATCAAAATAGACAAATAAAATAAGCAGTGACAAGGAAGTCAAGCTAACGGAATTGATTCAGTAGAAGCCTTGCTACATATATCCACATCAAGATTGTCCACATCGATCGGGAAGCTAGTTTCTCTAGCAAAATGTCTAGAAGGTCTAAAGCCTCACTTCGATCTTGTTGAGCTAAAGCCATCACGATGACATGGTAACAGGACCCTAGTTTTCATAAATTACCTTCTTGTAATACTACTATTAGAAAAGACGTATGGAACTTAAGGACAAAGAATATGATACGAAAAGAACATAAAAATTAATCAATGATAGCAAACTAATTAAACACATGATAGCTGGATTCACACTTTATAAAAAATAAGAGGGTAAGAATTGCAAGAAGTTGATCAAAAATCATCAAAGCATGATCAGGTTACTACGTTTAATTTCTTAGAACAAACATAGAAACTCATGATTCACTATGTAAAATTAAAAGAGAGTGCAATTATTATTGAATCAAATAATAAAAAGTATTGTAAATAGATTGGGCAAGATCCCAATTATTTATTGCAGTATCAATTCATTTGTAAAACAAATTGAGCAAGAATTACAATTAGATTACCGGCCTAAATGGTTAGTCAACCAAGCATTCACTTTGGCAACCCGTGTTTCAATCCCACCAAAAGTTTTGCATTTAATATTTTGAAAATCAAACTACAAAAATAAACTACTTTAGCCATTTGTTACTCCAAAATTGACTAACCAATATATATAATTTACTTACCACCTAAAATATATAATGATACATTAATATATGAAGTTTGGGTACATGATCCACGTTATATTGACACTTACTACTAACTATATATAGCGGATACATAAAGTTTAATGTACACCTTACCTTATATACCACGCTTTATCTGTTAGTATAAGCAAAAATATATTATAAAAATAATTTTATTACTTGAAATAAAATATCGTATTCTAGAAAAGTTATAATCTTATACGTGTTATACATAATTGCTGTTAACGAATGAGATGCGGGTAGTGTGAGTTTTAAACTGTACGAGACATGACTAATTCAAATTCAAACGTGTTGCAAGGGTAGTAAATGATTTTTCCTAAATAAAGGGAGGATAGTCAATAATAGAATAATAATATTCAATGATAATGATAGGTGGTTATGTCTCGGAATGTGAGGTACTATTAACTGAAGTAAATAAGCTTGGGAAAAGATTTGGTCGGAGATGAATAAATTCAGATTTTCCCAATGTACACGTAATGGTGTCACGAGTAACATCAGGCAAAAATTAAAAGTATCATTTAAGTGTACAGTTTTTATACACTTCATAGAATTTGAATAGATTGACTCCAACCTCAATGGGTTGGTCCGAACCATAACCAAACAAAGCCATTAGGGGGGGAATTCTATACTACTGTAGAGGCACTAGCTCACACATTAATAAAATATTATGATATTGTGTGTAAGGTAGTGCATTTACATGCATATAAGAATTTCTCCCATTATGGATGTAACAAAACTACACTATTCGCGAACTATTCGGATCTCGGCTCGAAAAAAAATTCGTTCGAAATCTTTTGTTGGGCTAAACGAGCCGAGCTCGACAAAGTTTACGAGCCGAACTCGATCATGTAGGTATTTGGTTTGTAAACTTGCGAGCTTGTTCACGAAGCCAGGCTCGATTATATATATTAATATCTAAAAATAAATACACTTAATTGCCTTCGGCGTGAATTTAACGAATTCGAGCTCGAATTATGCTCATTTAATATGTTATCGAACTTTTGCCGAACCAAGCTCGATCTATTCACGAGCTTAGTATTACATGTTATCGAACTCGAGCTCGAACTATGCCCATCTAATATGTTATCGAGCTTTTGATAAGCCGAGCTCGAATTGTTCGCGAGCTTAGTAATTACAAAACGAATCAAACTCGAACATAATTTTAGAAGTTCGAGCCGAACTCAAACATATTAAAAAATAAAACAAGCCGAACTCGAGCCTTTCATTGTTGGGCTTGATTCCACTGGCTGACATCCCTAAATTAAGCCATAGATTAAACCATAAAGAATGCCATTAGCAAAGGCAAAAACCAAACTCTAATCGCTAGGAAATATCAACAACGACGAGGTCAAAATTGTCATTTTGTAGCTCTGACGCGCTAATGTCAATTGGCAAACTGAACCAGGTAAACTACCTCTGCTACCCGGACCTTCACACACAACACACACTACTCTCTCTCTCTCTCTCCGCATCCACCACTGTTTCATCAAATCAAAATTCATTTGTAGCAGCAGAGAAGAAATTGAAAGCAGAAGTGGGGCTTTCAGCACAGAGCAATACAAGGTCGCAATAAAAGCCATTAAATTTTCTTCCCAACCAACATCAACTGCACCCCTTAATTTCCCTCCATTAATACCCTCTTCACAATTCAACCTACGTTATACCCATTATTACCGTCAATTCCTCTCTTCCTTGTTACAACATGCTCAAATACTCATAATTTCTCCTCCCTCTGCAAACAATGATTCTTCTGTTTCACCAAATAATAATATTGATTTCAGTTCTAGCCCTGTCGTCTTGTGCACAGAACATCAACTCAACTGATTGTAAGCAATTTTGCGGCACAAACCAAGTCCCCTACCCATTTGGATTCTCTGATGGATGTAAGATCAAGTTGAATTGCAGCAGCAACACCTCCGGGATAATCCAGATTGGCAATTTCGCCGTACAAAACGTAACATCTGATCAGATTCTCGTAAGTCTTCCTGCAAAATGCAACCGCTCCATCGAGGAATTGTCCCATTTTTTCGCTCCAAACTTTGCGCCCACGTGGCGCAACGGCCTTCTGTTGGAGAACTGCATCAAGCCTACGAGCGACTGCGTGATTCCTAGCAGATTAATCAGGTCTAGGATCAGCTCAGAGAATTGCGATTTCGCAGCACGAGATCATGATTATAACATAAGTTGTTATTCGAGCGGGTCTAATGATGCTGCTGAGTTTTTCGATTACGATAAGGTCAGAGGAAAAGGGAACTGTAGTGTTCTACTGTCGTCGATCATGTTAGATTTGACTGGGAACCGTAGCAGCGTTGTCCGGAGCAATACGGTTGAGCTGGATTTTCAGACGGTTGAGCTTGGTTGGTGGCTTGATGGCAACTGTGATTGCGACGGCAACGCGAGTTGTACGAAGGTTTCTCATAAAGGGCGGATTGGATATCGTTGCAAGTGTAACGACGGGTATGTCGGAGATGGTTTCTCCGGTGGCCAACGTTGCCGGAAAGGTCAGCCAGTTTCGTAGAATTAAAAATTCATTTATATATTTAATAATTCTTGGTCATACTATATGAAGTCATATTGTAGACTGGGTGCATTTTTGACTTTGGGAAAATGTTGAATATGACGAATTTGAACTGCATGTTTTATGTCATAAAAGCGAGTGAGATTTTTCTGCTGATTGTTTGTTTTTCTAATGGCGTAGAAAGTGGAAATTATTGACCTGTTTTTAGCTGTTTTAATTGGACTGGGTATTCAGTTTGAACTTTGAACTGCTTAAATGTCACTTTTTATAGGAACTATAATTAGCTTTATCTGATAAATTTCATAGTCCATTTTAGGTGTTTTCTGAACAATATGAAGCCTTCATAATTTACGTTGAACGAGTGAATACGCGATGAAAAATGACCAAGTTTAAAGATTTATTCGGAATAAGGTTTGCTGCTAAAGGGAAAGGGAAAGGAAACTACAAGGAAAAAAAGAAGGGAAAATGAAAAGAATTGGAGGACGTTGACTGTGTCCTAACTACTAAATGACAATATCTAATTTATGGATGAGCCAATAACAATGTGCTAACAAGGATTACTTGTTACATTATTTAATAAGGTCACTTGCAAATTGGATAATCACAAAAGTCAAAGCTTCTGCTATTCAACTCATTTGATTAATGATAATATGAGAAAAGCACATGGTCAGTGGAGAGATTTGAAAATGCTTCAGGATCTCAGTTTATGAAAGTCAGATGAAAGAGAGGGTAAAACAATCTCATATTTTGCCAATTTGGTTGCCAATTTGGTAGCGACACGTGGTATCGGTTCAATCATTGACTGATTATTTTTCAGTTTCAGAGAACTTGACATAAATTGTAGGACAAATTAATGCAAATTTTTTAATATAATTTTTAAAGGACACTACATTTGTTCAGTCATACAGCAGGAAAGAATCCAGGATTGTTGCTTTAAAACTAGTGCATGTGACTAAGCTTAGATCCTATATTTTAGCTCACTATTGTGGGAGATTTAACTTGAATAATTCAGTAAATTAGTTGTTTCAGATAGTTGCCTTTTGTGGGTTAAAACGTTTCTTTAGATTAACAGAAACATTTTATTTTAATTTTGGACACCGTAAGCTCCGGCTTAATGCAAGACGATGGTTAAGCTGATCTTCACATATTTCTTCCAGAAGGAAAGAATCTTCATATTAAGAGTATGAATGGATTTCTTATGACTTGTGTTATTATTTGCATCTCACTCTCTCTTTTGTTGATTTTGATGTATCAGTTTCTCACTGCAAAGCAAGTTACTTTTCTACTCGATACGGTGGAGCTAAAGTAGGGATTCTTATTGGAGGTACTCTTCCCGTTGTTCAGTTACGCGTTCTTGATAGCTGATTTCTGAATCTTTGTAGTTTCTTTATAAGGATTACGATCATCGGTGATCCTGTGTTCTCTATGATGTCGGAGTTGCTTGGTCGTCTTTTTGTATCTCTCTCATTACTCAGCATTTAAAGAATTCTATTACCAAGCTTGCATTGTGACCCATGATTTTGATTTTGCATTGAAGCTTCTTTTGGGTCATGTATACAGTATACTTAAGTTGATACATGGAGTATACCTAAATTTATTTCCATGAAATTTGTGTATTACTACACCACATCCCAACTAAGGGTGGTGATCAGAAATTTCAGTTAGATCTTACGATCATCATTTATCCACTTAAACTTTCAGGGAGTATCGCCGGAGCCTCGTTGGTGGCTGCTCTAGCTGTCGTTTTCTACTGTCTGAAAAGACGCGCTACAACTTTGAATAGCAGATTGAGTGCAAAGCGTCTGATCTGTGAAGCAGCAGGCAACTCTAGTGTGCCCTTATACCCTTACAAAGAAATCGAGCGAGCAACGAACAGCTTTTGTGAAAAGCAAAGACTGGGAACGGGCGCCTACGGTACAGTCTACGTGGGAAAGCTCCACAATGGTGATTGTGTTGCAATCAAGAAAATAAGATACCGAGACCATGAAAGTGTCGATCAAGTGATGAACGAGATCAAGCTTCTCTCCACCGTCAGTCATCCAAACCTTGTCCGCCTCTTGGGATGCTGCATTGAAAACGGTGAGCAGATTCTCGTCTACGAGTATATGCCAAATGGAACCCTCTCTCAGCATCTGCAACGAGAACGGGGTTCTGTTCTTCCTTGGACGATCCGTCTCACTATTGCTGCAGAAACAGCTCACGCGATCGCCCATCTCCACTCTGCTATGAACCCTCCGATCTACCACAGGGACATAAAATCAAGCAACATTCTCTTAGACTTCAATTTCAAATCAAAAGTAGCCGACTTCGGTCTATGTAGATTCGGCATGACAGATGACTCCCACATCTCGACGGCCCCACAAGGAACACCTGGCTATGTCGACCCTCAGTATCATCAGAACTTCCATCTTTCCGACAAGAGTGATGTTTACAGTTTTGGAGTAGTTCTTGTGGAAATAATCACGGCCATGAAAGTGGTCGACTTCTCTCGTTCCCACTGCGAGATCAATTTGGCGGCCCTAGCAATCGACCGGATTGGAAAGGGCCGGGTGGACGAGATAGTCGACCCGTTTCTAGAGCCGAATAGAGATGCCTGGACACTGTCCTCGGTTCACAAAGTGGCAGAACTTGCTTTTAGGTGCCTTGCTTTTCACAGAGACATGAGACCCTCGATGATGGAAGTGGCGGACGAGCTAGAGCAGATCAGGGTAAGTGCTTGGGCACCGATGGATGAGAATATGCACATGGGTTCATCGGTGGCCTCATCTTGTTCGTCCCCGTACCAGGGAAGTGAGAAATCGTTTAACCTTTCGTTGAGTAAGAAAACGGCGGTGGTGGGGAGTCGGAGAGTGGTTGTTCCGCAGAGCCTGTCGGTAATGGAAGAGGTCGAGGTCAAGGACTGTTCACCAGTTTCTGTGCAGGATCCTTGGTTGAGTGGACATAGTTCGCCATCGACCAACAGCTTATTGAATAATGTAGTTAGGTAAGAAAAGAGATTTTTTTTGTTTGACCTATATTTGTTTATACGAGTAACTGAGAAAACAGGTGTGAAGGGTTTTGTGTTGTTCAATATAGAAATGAAATATGTTTTATAGTTGTTGCCTGCCAGCACATTTAATAGGTAGTTTCTCTTTAAATAAATGGGAAAATTGGTGAAAATGTCCGGTAAGTTTCCACTATTTATGAAAATATCCTTTATGTTTCACACTTTATGAAAATGCCATGTATGTTGACAAAAATTGTTAAAAATGCTCCGTTACCTGCTGTTGCAGGTTAACCAACAGGTCATATAGTGATGTGACAATATATAGCAGATGTGGTGTCCATGTGTCTTTATTTTTCC
>JAUEKW010149942.1:0-10037 GCA_032274785.1 Ajuga reptans
TTCTTTCCAGTTGTTGAAAATTGATTTGAGTTATTTGTTGGTTGATATTTTCATGGTGAAAACATGCTTGTGTAAAAAATGTGAAATCTGTAGGCTATTAAAGGTTTTAGATAAAGATTATGGTTCAGTTTTTTTTTTAAATAACTGCAATTAAAGGAGCAGTTGAGAAACTGCATGATTTTTTCTGTTAGTTATTTTTTAAAAATAATTTATTAAAATAGTTAGAAATGAGAGTAATTTTTTTTGTTTGTTGAATCTGCGAAATAAATTTTTTTTTGTTTTTTTCTGGACTGCATAAACTAAATATAATTTTTTTTTAGAAAAAAATAATGTGGCATATATTTTTATGGTTCATTTACCCTTTTTTTTATTAGAGTAATATTTTTTGTTTGTTGAATGTGCGAAATTATTTTTTTTATGTTTTTTTCTGGACTGCAGAAACTAAATATAATTTATTTTTTTAAATAAATTACTGTGGCATATATTTTGTTGGTTCATTTACTATTTTTTTATTAATTAGTTATTTTAAATAACATTTCTTAATCATTAAATTATTTTATATTTTATTATCTTTACGAAGTAATGATTTATTAATTAATAATTATTTCTCCTATGCAGTTTGTGTTCCTGGGAAAAACAAAATTTGAGAGTCCTGCTTCAATGCTCGGGAGGTGGAGTTTCAAAATAAAGGTAAGATAGTCTATTTATCCAAACTTTATTCCTGTAGTCATTTTATTTATATAATCCGTATATGTAATTTATAAGTACATTATTTGTTACCCCTAGTTTGAAATAATAGATGTACATATTGGTGATTGCTGCATACATTATTTGTCATTTGAAAGTTTACTTATTTTGAAATACATAATTTCATACTATCTTGAAAATTTAAGTCTAATTTGGTATTTTTGACTTTACATATTTAATTTGATGTATACAAAGTTCATATTTACATAATTAGGCTAATATATGATGTATGTTTGGATAATTATTCTGAAACTCAAGGAATTTAAAAAACTATTTTATGTGTGTTATGATCATTTGTTTTAAATGCAAATAAATTAAAAAAATAGTGTCTATAGTATATTGTTTATTAATATATTAGTTAATCATAGCAGATAATTTTGTTATATCACAATAGAGTATATCTTTTTATATGTGATAACATGTATAATTTATTGATTGAATCAATTTCATTTTAGGTAAATTATAGTTCGGTAAAATGGGCGAAGTTGTAGAATTAAAATAGGAACTTTGCTAATAAAAAGTCTCATAATTATATTAATCTGGTTTTACAATAATGCTGTAAATCACATGCATAGGAAATAAATAAAATACTCGATTGTCGATTGTCTAAGCATAGATAAAAACATGAACATTTGAGAATTTTCCTATCTTCATAATTTCATTGTATTCAACTAGTAAAATGTCTAGAGTTTGATTGCATTCATTAGCCAGTGAGTTCCAAGCATTCTTTCTCCCAAAATGTTAGAAATTCATTTCCTGTGTCGTCAGTAATCCTTTGTGCAACCTTTGACCTAATTAAACAGAATGAGATTTTGTTAATACAACATAGGTTTGTTAAAATATAGATTTTTTTTTTTGGTATTTTGAGTACCTGAAGAAACCATGTTGATGTTTTACTCTACACTTGTTGCAAACAATGAATTCTCTTTGTATAGTAAACCAAGTAAAACATTCTTTACATGCTACTTGACACCACTTTCTGAAGTTATTATCATCAAGAACAACAACAGGAAGGCAAAACCTAGGTCCCTGTATTTATTAAAAAATGGTTAATACATGATAATATCCTATGCAATTTATGAAAATTAAGGAAATTTTATATACCTGATCATATGGAGAAATGTGATGTGCTGGAAATATTTCAATCATTTTAGTATTTCTTGTGAAAATAATTCTGAATGGGTTTGTAGTGGTTCTGAATATTTTGTGATCCTCAATGACAACAAAATTCTTGACACAATATATACTTCCTTCATTTGGTCTTCCTATAAGATTACGAATTGCAGGGCCTTCTATTGTTGAATGGATCAATATTCCCTGAAATGTATAATAAATAAGTTATATTATTTATTAAAAATTACAACAATATTGTTTCTAGTATTTGATAATAGATAATTAAATGAAAAAATATACCTCTTCATCTTCAAATATACAATGTATGCTTAGTATTGTATTATTATTTGCAGGCACAGATACATTGTAACATCGTATGAGTCGGACGCAAAGAATCCATGGAGTTTCTACTGGTACGACATTACGAATCAAAGTCAAGTAAGAATTCATCTTCTCAACTTGTGAATGAATAAATGATGTGCCTTTATTTAGATATTTATAGACCCATGTTTTAGGTTAATTTTTAGTAAATTTTTAGTAACTTGTGTATCCTGAAAATGGCTAAGAATGTGGGGGTAATGGGATTGACCAGCAGTTTCTTCATTATAATAATATGTTAGTGGGTAGTTATAGGTGTTAGTGGTGGGTAAAAAGGATTTCAGTAACTGCATGTCATTTATATGTTTATCTTATATACCTTAAGTATTTCATATTTTATTAAATATATTAATCTTGTGTGATTAATTAATTGTATATACTAATAATCATTCTTAATGAATCAATAAATTTTATATTCTAATAATCATATTGTATTATTTAAAAAATAATGATTCTGCCATACATGAGTTTTGTTAGGAAATATGAATTTTGAAAAAAAATATTACAATTTTTATGTGTACTATAATAAATTAATTAAATTTGTATTATAAAGTATATATTCTACTATTCTAATATTCATATTTTTTTATTTAAATTATTTCAGCAATTCGTGAGTTTTGTTAAGAAATATGAATTTTTAAAAAATGATTACTATTTTTATGTTTATTATAATAAATTAATATAATTGTATTATAATTAATATTCAATCAAGTTATTTGTATCAGTTTCTGCCATTGTATCAATTTTATTATGTAGATGTGGCAGGTTTAGTACAACTTGGAATTGTTGAAAACAATTTACGGGGGAAACACTTTTAAAACATAAACAATTAATATTCTAGGTAATTCTTTTTTTTTTTTAACATATGTAGAAATAGAAATAGAAATTAGTATATCCGACTTTCAAGGTGATAAATAGAAATTTGCAATTGAGGTAGCATGATTAGTAAAGGTAAAATGTGAATATATGAAGGAGAAAGCTATACATTCATGAAAATATAGAGTGCATGCTAATAAAAAATACAAACTGGAGGAAATTTATAAATAATTCGAGATTACAATAATTGGAATAGCAAACTATCTGAATGTTTCTTAAACTATCCTTATAATTTTCTGGTTATTGTATTTAGATCAAATCTACACATTCGCATTTCCAATAAGTAAGATGCATATTTCCTATGTTGTCCGTTAGCTTCACAGCTATTTTATACCTGCATCAAAATTAAATGGTTAGTTGAAATCATTACCATGAATTTAATTTTTTTTTTATACCTTATAAAATCATCATCCGTTGTAGCTCCACACTTATTGCACAATATGAATTCTAAGTTGGTGTGCAACCAATTTTTACAATCCCCGCATGCAAGGCTGCTCCATTTGGTTACACTTTCTATGCAATTGATTTTAGCATGTTGGATGAACCTTTCGCCCTAACATGGAAATTATAATATCATGTTTAAATTAATAAGCCATGCATCAAGAAAAAAGTAGAAAATTTCATATAGATGTGTGTGAAAAAACCTGATGGAAGTAGGACATGTGCTTTTTATTTGTCCTCATAATACTTGAAAGGTCAAATAAGTCAAAATCCACCATTTCTTTGACTTTTGTGCTTTGGAGAAACACAATGTTGTGTTCATTTGTTGTTGTTCCGAAAGTTATTGTGTTTGGAACAACAACAAAATTTCTAATGTCATAGATATTTTCTATTTGTGGCAAATTTTCGAAACTGAGTAAAACACCACCAATTATTGTAGCATGAATTGTGTCACCCTTTCACATTGAAAAAAAAGTTAAGTGCCATGAAAATTCTTAGAATAAAAAAAATAATGTAATATTCACAATTTATATATAAGTGGAAATAAACTTACGATTTTATCTGCAAATATAAGCTCAATGCTTGAGACATAATCACGATTTTCTTCATTAAGAACAATGAATGCATGTACCAATTGTACACACATCACCCATGTAGTCTTACATGGCTGAATTTCTTTTATAAGTGAAAAGAAATGATCCATGGATTGTAAATCTTAGTAATAGAACTTTTTTCTTGAGACTATTGGTGTTGCAATTTGTTTGAGAATTAACTAACTGCCTCTTATATATTTGTAGGTTATCTAAAATCTGTTTGGATATACCCGCACAACCTAAAATTATGGAATCAATGATTTAGTGGGTTAGTGGTAAGGTAATCAATATATGGTTATTTTTATTATTTTATCTGTTAATTTTTATATTTATTCCATTCCCAATTTTTTGCCACTTTGACATTGCAAAATCCATCTGTGAGTGTTTGTTAAAAATAATTAATTATTTTATATAAATATTTTCATTTTTAAATATGTAAAAATTGAAAAGGTATTTGACAATTCAAAAGAGGCGAAAAAAAGGGAATGGTCGATTTTAGTAGGGGTGGTTATTTTACAAATATCTTATATGCATTGTTCTAGGGAAAAATCTGTTGTGATGTGTAAAACACTTTTTGAATATGTTAAATAGGCGAAAAGGGGGGAATGGTCGTGTATTGTGTGTTTGGTTATTTTCGAAATACCTTATCTGCAATATTTTAGGATAAATATCTTATATGCATTGTTCTAGGGAAAAATCTGTTGTGATGTGGAAAAATCTCTTGTTATGTGGAAAATGTGAAAAATATAATTTAGTCTAATTTATTAGATTAGCACTATTGTATTTAATAATACTATTATGTTGATTTGTTTAAAAGAGGCAAAAAAAGGGAATGGCCGATTTTAGTGGGGGTGGTTATTTTACAAATATCTTATATGCATTGTTCTAGGGAAAAATCTGTTGTGATGTGCAAAAAACTTGTTGAATATGTTAAATAGGCGAAAAAAGGGGAATGGTCGTGTATTGTGTGTTTATTTATTTTCGAAATACATTATCTGCAATATGTTAGGATAAATATCTTATATGCATTGTTCTAGGGAAAAATCTGTTGTGATGTGGAAATATCTTGATGTAACTGAAAATCTGTTGTGATGTGGAAAAATCTCTTGTTATGTGGAAAATGTGAAAAATATAATTTAGTCTAATTTATTAGATTAGCACTATTGTATTTAATAATACTATTATGTTGATTTGTTTATTTATAATTTTTTAAGATTAATTGTGGATAAAGTATATAGTAGATTATGTGTATTATATTTAGGAGTTAAGTATTATTTAGGTTGCTTAGACAACATTCACATAATATTGAACTTATAAGTAAATTGATGTAAATAATGATGTAAATATTGATGTAATTCACAGTTTTTATGCTATTGTGCAGTAATACGTAGACACATACACATCACATTTTCACAATTTGTAAATTTGAAAACAAACGCCTAAAATTAGTCTTGATCATATTAGAATAATTTACATATTGAAAATAAATAAAGTGCAAATGTACTAAAATTTGAAATTGGCTAGAATAAACTTTTGTCACTTTTGTCCTTGAACTTGTTTGCTTGATTTTCTGATTTCTTCAAACATCAATTAGTTGGGCAGTGTCTTTCTCCCAAAATGTTTGGCACACATTATGTGACTCATCTCTAAGCAGGATTTGGACTTTGGGCCTGATTGAAAAATAAATAAATATAGTTGTGTTAGTAAATAAGTTTTATAACATAAAACAAAAATAATTGTATATGTTTCAAACCTGAAAACACCATCAATTTCCTTGGATGCGCACTTGTTGCATATGATAAACTCTGCATGCGTGCTTAATCTTCTTGAACAATCAGTGCATGCAACACATAGCCAGTTTCGTAAACTATTAATATCAACGATTCTAGCAGCTTTTGTAAATCTCTGAACCTGTTTATTTTAAAATTTAATGTAATAAACTTCAATTTAGAATGAAAAATATAGATGTTTATATAATTAATCTAACCTGTGGTTCCTGAGGAATGTAATCGGTGGGAAACATTTCTAACATTATAGTCTTGTTTGTGAATGTAATCATGTATCTGTTTGGGGTAGATCGAAAACGCCTTGTATCTTCATGAACAGCACCGTTTTTTAGTGCATATAGGTAACCAACTGTAGGATGGCCTTGTAGGTTTTGAAGGGGAAGTCCCCAAATAGTAGCATCGATTTTGTCGCCCTAGAAAATATTGTAAAACATAGAAAGTTGTGAATATCTCCAAAATGTATCAGGCAGAAAATATAAAATACATAGTGGATTTATATATATATATATATATATGTGTATATACCTCAGTGTCTTCAAAAACACATTCAATGCTTCTTATTTGCTGCAGATTTCCCCGTACGGGAATATGGTAACATTGAATTAATCCTGCAAAAAGTATCCAATTTTTTTTATGGGTGTCAAATCGCGAATAACTGTAATGCATGGTTCCATGTTCAATCTAATGATTGGACAATAATTATTTTTCAGGAAAGAATAGAGTATATTTATAAGGCTGTAAGTTTTAAGTTTTGTAAAATTGGGAACATTTATAAAGGATAGTGGGGTGTAACTGCATGTGAAAAAGCAGTTTTTTTTTTATGTAGGATAATGGGTAGTAACTGCTTGTAAATGGGGTGTAATTGCATGTAAAATAATTGCATGCCATGTGGCATGAATGCATATTATGTATTTGTAATATCTGAAATTAAGTTTATTTTAAAAAATATTATTTGTAACTTTATTATGCACGATTGTGGGGTGGGGTGGGGTGGAACTATATGTTTATTTGTAAGTTTATTCTAAATAACTGTATTATGTAATTGCAAGTTTATTATGCACGATAGTGGGGTGGAACTGCATGTTAATAAAAATAATTTTATGTGGAATAATAGGTCGTAATTGCTTGCCTATTTTGTTATTGTTCTATGCTCAGAAACACTCTATATATAGTATGCACACTCTATTATTTTTGTAGATTTCCTGAATTTGAAGTCCATTCTGTAGTCCCTACAGAGCCATTTAAGATCCTTCCCGTATCCTCTTTTCAAATAAGACCGCACCACCCCCCCCACCCCCAAAAGAAAAAAATTTGAAAGGCAATCCGACTTATCAAAAAAAAAAAGGGAAGAAAATCTTATATTCACTGCATTTCGATATACAGCTATACTGCATTGTGTAATATGGTTTATGTGGAAAAATCATTGGTTTTATGAGAAATTTCTGATGAATGTTGTACCTGAAGTTATAATCCCATCCTTGAGCAACATTTTATTGTTTGTTTCTAATACTGAAGTGGGTAATTTGATTTAGGCATTCGTTGAGAACGATACTTATGTTAGCTTCTTGTGAATACACATGATAATTTTTTTCATCGGTTTGTGTTGATTATTTTTGCATTACAGATCCCAACTGACTTACATTCAGCAAAAAAAATTTCTGCTTTGGAAACTGTCTTCACGGTAATTTATCTTTTCCTAATAGCAGTTATAAAGTGCTTAGAGTGCGTACCATGTTGCTCAATTTCCTTAATGATTGATCATTCCGATCTGTACATGATTAGTTTTTGAGGCATTTTGGCCATATTCAAAAAGCAATTGTTTGATTTCGGCCATATTCAAAATGTGGCACACTTGCAAGTTTTGTATTTGTAACTACTCACCATATCTGAAAGTTAGGTTGTTTTAAACCTTTACACACGTTGTGAAAGATTATTTTTTAGGTGGATTTTTTTTTAAATTTTTTTCGAGAACACTAAAAAGTAAGAACACAATTTCTTGTAATGAGATTTACTGTAAAAGAACTACATGCATAATAAACTGTTTTAAATGTAAAGCAACATGAGTAGAGGTCCTACTATGCTAAGCCAAAAGAAACAGAAATAAAGTAGAGTTTAGTGTGCCAACAAAAAAAAACAACACATATAGAAATACTATCAACTTGTTCATATGATCACTTAGTTTTCTTGAAAATTCTCCTCTTTCTCTTCGTTCCAAGTGTAGTTGTGAACTCATCCATCAACGAATTGTTATCACATACATCATCCTCATTTTTATCAAATAAATCAGTCTTGCATTGATCTACAACATTTTGATTATTATCTACAATGGCAAGATCGTGAGTTTTGCTACTGGATGCACCGTCCTACAATAAATTAAAAGAATTGTTAAATTGTTTCGTGCAAATATATAGGAGTACATATACATATCCTTAAAATGTGATCTGAACCTTCTTCCCAACTTCAATGATTTTGCTACTGGGCTCATCATCCTACAATAATTTGAATAAATTGTTATTTGTTTAGTGCAACAGGTGTCAGAATATATACATACAAAATATGATATGAACCTGCTTTTGAACATGACTTTCATAGTATGTAGATAATATAGTTGAATCCGTAGTCATCTTGAGGACGCTGTAAGAGTTATGATAGTAAGATTGATTGGTAGGCTTCACTTGAATTTTGAACAACCCAATCCGATCAGTTAGGGCGTCCATAACTTCTTGGGGGATTTCATCAACAGTACCATTCTGAAATATTGAGGATAAATATAGTTATTATAAGGCAGGTTTAGAAAAAAATGACAATGTATAAAAAATTGCTGCTAAATTATAACACGTACAAATTCTTTCAGTATCTAGTTTGTTGTATGTCCAATAAGATCATTGCATTCTCTATCCCACATTGTGAACAATGCATTGCTTGTTTCGTCAATTACCATCACATCAAGCTTGTATTTGTACTGTTCATCCTTAACTTTTGTTGAACATTTCACACACAGGAAAACGTCTCCATCATTTAGCAGCTTTTTGGAACACTTTCGGCAAGCACGGTAACACCATGATTTGTAATTTTCTACATCAACAATTGTTGCAGCGACCCAAAACAAACCTTCCTGAAAAGACATGTTAAATTTATGATTAGATAAGATAGATAACATTTAATTATATGTAAACTAATAAACTAATTAGGAAAATATATGACAATAAACCTGAGTATTTTCACAAATTTCCGCCAAGTTTTTTACAACTGCCGTTCCATTTGTGAAGTCATCAGAAATAGAGACCGTAGTTTTACTTGGAACAGTTGTTATTTCGTTGTGACGAACACCAGACTCTAATAATCTTTAGGAAAAAAGTAATTGTTAGACAGACAAACAATAATCGGTGAAATAGATGTAAAAATAAGAACAAATTACTTATGGTTGAAGTTGGTAAACTCTGGTGCATCTCCATTAACAATGATTTTTGTGACGTTGTATGCATTACAAAAACGAACTTCGTCTGTGAAAGAAAACAATATTTTACTTAGTATGCTTATATTTGATAAAAATTATGTTTATGTGTAGATATGTAATGTGAAAAATAAATATGATTACCTTCGTACAGCGAGATACGGCTGAATTGTATTATTACCACAATATTTTTGTCATTTTGTGGTTCAACAAATGGTAATAAATCATCAACATATTTGTCCCAGAGAGTGCACGTCATCAATGTTCGGCTAATGAAAGACCGAGATAAGAAAATTAGAGTTAGCAGAATAGAGAAAGGTGGTTATGAAAACTGTAATTATAATGAATTATGCATAAATGAAAAATGTTTAGTATAAATAAATATTGTACTCCAGGTCCTCAAGTTTAAACTCCATTCTCTTTCCTTTCGCTGTCTGAACATGAGGGAGCTTACAGGAGATAATTCTGCCTATGACATCTATAGGAGAAAATGTGAGGAAAATAAAAGGTAAGAATTCATAAAATGATGTATAAATAGAAAAACAAATGGTTGTGACTTGAATAATACATCAATTTAACTTAGAATAGTTATATACCAAAAAGGTGACGCTGTGATATCTGCTTCTCTGCACCAAACTGATTGAATGG
>JAUEKW010149953.1:0-10037 GCA_032274785.1 Ajuga reptans
ACACCTCATCAAGAATCACCGGAAACTCCTCAAAAATGGCCGGCACGTGACCGGCACATGACTTTTTCCGGCAAAAATTCGAGATTTGGGACGAGTTTGATACAAAATATAAAGTTATGGGACGATTTCAAAAAAGTAAAAAGTTATGGAATATTTTGTGGGTGAGGCTATAGTTATGGGACGACTGATGAATTTTTCCCTATAGTAATAGAATATTAGGTAATTGAAATGCATTTGAACCTGGACCTTTACCAAAATTCATGTTGCCTTTTTCTTTTTCGTGTGTGTATGTGTGTTTAACGGAGAGAATATTCTACGCTGACAAATAACCCCGATTACAAAAATCTCCGTTTACCTCTAATTAGGTCCCGTCTAAACGTTAAACTATCATCGTCCGCCTACGTCTTTTCCCCGCTTTAATCCGCCTAAATATCGTTTATCCCGGCCCCATCTAAGCAATTAGGCACTAGACTCCAATCTACTAGCCCCTAAATAGCGTCTTTTAGAACATTGCAAATAACAATAGCTCAAGCCCTTTTTTTTTGGACTAATTACATTATATACTTGATAACAATATTTATAATCATAAATATCTGATAATTTTGAAAAAAAATCAGGATCAGGATATTAATGGTGAACATGCCCTTATATGGAATTACTTAATCAAATTTCCCAGACTATTACAGCACAAGTGAAAATAACTTTATTGGTGTTTAATCATTTAATACTGAAAAGGTAATTTATTCTAGTTATACATATTCATGTTAGGTTCAATTAATGCAGGAACAAGCATAAGAAAGCAGCTCTTGTTCTTCTGCAGATGGATGGTAATTAAAGAAGTAGATTCTTCCTCCTCCTTGATTATGAAAATTCAAGACAGAAATAAATAAATATATAAAATAAAATTGTCCACTTCAAATCTAGTAAGGTTGTCTATTTCATATGATTATCTATTTTTTTGTTTTATACTCCCTTCGTCCCAAAATAATTGTCATTTTAGCAATTGAGATTTGTCCCAAAATATTTATCATTATAGGAATCCAAGAAATATTTTCCCTAAATCTTCCAAAATTGTCCCCATTTATTCTTCCTTATAAATACTTTAATATTTCAAAGTGGGTATTGGGAACATATAGAACACTAGGTTTAAATATGGGTAGATCGGTTATTTTGTAGGTTTTCTTAATCTGTGTAAAAAATGCTAAAATGACAATTATTTTAGGACATAGGAACTATCATTACTCACTTTATCTACGTATGACAACAGTTTTTATTGACAAAATAAAATACTAAATGAAAACACAATAAAGTAAGATTTCGAATAGGGCTAAAATCTTGTATTCTAACTTCCACCATTTGCTATGTGTAAAACTGTAAATTTAGGGAAAAAAATTATTTTTAGTCATGTAACTTAGGGCTAGTTCAAAAAAAGTTCGGTATCTTGCGTAATTTCAATTTTAGTCCTGTAAGTTTAAAAAAATATTCAATTTGAGGACAAATCCGCCGAAGGTCGCTAATTTCGCCGGAGTTGTTGACTTTGAGGTTCTGGTAAGGATAATTGAGCATATTATGTTTGAAAACTCCGATTTCGTTGCGTGATTTGTCCTTAAATTAGTGGTCTAGGTACACGACTGTGGTTCTGGTAAGGATAAATTGATCAAATTATGGTTGAAAACGTAGATGTCGTTGCGTGATTATTAATCAAATTAGTGACTTAGGTACAAATCCAGCCGGAGGTCACTAATTTCGCTCCACGTCAGCAACTACGGCAAGATTTGTCCTCAAATTGGATATTTTTTTAAACTTACATAACTAAAATCGAAAATACATAAGATACAAGACTTTTTCTGGACTCGCCCTAAGTTACAGGACTAAAAAAGAAAATTTTCCTGTAAATTTATGATGTTACACGGGCTAAAATCTTTTTTGGTCTCGTACTTTTTATCTCGTACATTTTGGTCCAAAAAAAGTTAAAGATTCAATTAAGTCACTCCGGTGCCACGTATTTAAAAATTGGCCGGAAAATATAGTCACGTGATCGGCACATGCAATTTTTCGATCAAATTGGTCACCGACAGCGAAAAAAAGACTAAATTCGGACAAATTCTTAACTTACAGGACTAAATTGAATTCATAACTTTTTTTGGGACAAAATTTGTACGAGTAAAAAGTTACGGGACCAAAAATAATTTTAGCCCGATGTTACACTATGCACGTGTCATGTGGTGGAAGCTTTAGAATAGAAGATGGAACATGTGGTAGAATAGAAGATCTCATCCGACTAGATTTAAGATATTATGTGCTTCTAAACAAATTATCTAAGCTTGCGTTTGGATGGAAAAATTTAACTATGGATTTGAGAGGTACAAATAAATCCACTCAATTTGCTTGCCAAAAAAAAACAAATTAATGAATTTTAAATAACACACTTTGCACATGCTTCATGATACACTACATTACATATACTTCACAAACTACACACACATTACATACACACAACACATACTACGCACACTACATACATATTTCACATACACTCCACCCAAACACTATACACATTTCGCACACACTATATATGCACACTACACATGCACACCTATACAAATTTCACACACTATATATACACATATACACCTCCACACACGTGACACACTACACACATTTCACACTTCACACAACGACATATGCACGCTACACACACTTCCATTATCAGCATCTGTTGTAAAAAAAATGAAAAGTTCAAACAATTCAAATCCAACATCCTAATAAGAGACCTAAAATGAGTGAATTTCCAAATAAAATGAATTACAAATCACCTTAATTCCCAAATTCCTGGGTCAAAATGCTAACCCAAACAATATTATACATGGAAGCTTGATATATATATAATGAGTTTGCAGTTTGCAATAATTAAGGATTAAAATTGTGAAGCCGGGCCCTGGGTGCATGCATAATGGAAGGATATTAATAGTAAGTAATGGTGGCAAATATTCTGTTGTTAATCTGTTGAAGCAGACATTTCGTAAGAGGGCGACTCTTGTTTGCTTCCAATCGCTAATAAAAACACCCACCCCATGAATGCTTAATTAGCTACCTTCACACACAACCCTACACTTCTTACATATATTATTATATTAATTCATCTGCTATATATATATATATATATTTACATTTACTTCCCCTTCCCCTTCCCCTTCTATAGTTGTCTTTACTGTTCCAACCTAGCTAGCTATTCTGTAACAACCACTCATACACTACTACTTGATCTCCTTCTCCTTCTCTCCATCTCATCAATCCCAAAAGTGCAAAACATTGTCCTCTTCATCTCCCTCTCTCCAATATTACTTCCATAAATTTCTACTTTCAATTTCCAGATTCCAATCAACTCATAAACTTAATACCCTCAACTTTCCACATCTGCATTTTTTCCCTAATTCCTGCTCATATACCTCTCTTTACTGTTCTCTCTCTCTCTCTAGGGTTTGTTTTACTATCTGATTGGTATTTGCCTTTGCTAATTATAAGAAATGTTAGGCTCATTTGGTTCAGAGGACGAGCCGCCAAATGCCTACCTCCACCGGAGCTTCGCATCGCCGCCGATCCACATGCGTCAGCTGCTCATAAGCTGCGCCGAGCTCGTCTCCCGATCTGATTTCTCCGCCGCCCACCGCCTCATCGGCATTCTTCTATCAAACTCCTCGCCCTACGGTGATTCAACTGAAAGATTAGTCCACCAGTTCACTAAAGCCCTCTCCCTCCGCCTCAACCGCTCCGCTGCCGCCACTGCTTTCTTCATGATCCCTAGTCCCGCAGCCGGCTCCGGGAGTAGTATCATTGACGATGATGCCCTTGTCCAGTCGTCCTACTTATCGCTCAACCAAGTGACCCCATTCATTAGGTTTAGTCAGCTGACTGCAAATCAAGCAATCTTAGAAGCAATCGAAGGGCAACAAGCTATCCACATCCTTGATTTCGACATCATGCACGGCGTCCAATGGCCGCCGCTGATGCAGGCGCTGGCTGAGCGGTTTCCGCCCCCCACTCTCCGCATCACCGGCACCGGTAACGACCTCGAAATCCTCAGACGAACCGGCGATCGTTTGGCGAAATTCGCTCACTCTTTAGGCCTGAGATTCCAATTCCACCCGCTAATTCTGCTACAAAACGAAGACCCGATTTCAGTGACATCTTCAGTCCTCCTCCTCCCCGACGAAACCCTCGCCGTCAACTGCGTGCACTATCTCCACCGTTTACTCAAGGACCGCGACCGCCTCCACCTCTTCCTCCACCGCATCAAAGCCATGTCCCCCAGTGTTCTGACGGTGGCGGAAAGGGAGGCGAATCACAACCACCCTTTCTTCCAGCAGCGTTTCGTGGAGGCGGTCGACCATTACGCGGCGGTGTTCGATTCTCTGGAAGCCACTCTCCCGCCTAACAGCCGCGAGCGCCTGGCGGTGGAGCAGATATGGTTCGGGAAAGAGATCGCCGACATAGTGGCGGCGGAGGGAGAAAACAGGAGAGAGAGGCACGAGAGATTCCGATCATGGGAGGTGATGCTGAGAAGCTCAGGTTTCAGCAATGTCCCATTGAGCACTTTCGCATTATCTCAAGCTAAGCTTCTGCTGAGGCTCCATTACCCTTCTGAAGGATACCAGCTTCATATCCACAATGATTCTTTCTTCCTGGGATGGCAGAATCAGCCCCTGTTTTCAGTTTCTTCTTGGCACTAATCTGAAAACCCTAACCCTAATTCCCTGCATGGATTTTCTGATCAGAAATTTGGAGAAAAAATAACTCAATTCTCAAATTACCTTCCATTGACTTGTTCATCACTCAGGTTTTTCTTGGAGTGCGCTCTGAAACCTTCTGGATAATTTTATTCTTATTTATACTAGTGCTGTTTGGGTTAATCCGATTTTATTTGTGTGTAATCTTATACTAATGTTGATTTTTATCAAAGATTCCATAACCTAATCCCATGTATGTAGCTATCAACCTCAACAAAAGCATCAAATCCGTTTTAAAAAATATTCCATTTTGGAGTTTAATTACCATTATCTTGTAATTGGAGGACTGTTTGTCATCTTGTACTTAGTGGCCAGGTAATCTGTTTGTCTTTTCATCTTTATCAATTCTAATCATGCTCAACTTTTCCTTCAACTACAATAATATTTCGACTTATATATTCTTCAACAAACATAGCCAGTGTTAATGGAAAGTCTAGTGTATATAAGTTAACGGGGTTACGTGTATAATATGACATTACTAATACGAGAGGAGTACTCTTGGAATCCGTAAAATTCCGTTGTCTCCATTAAATGATGGTGGGTTGTGGGTTTTCAAGAAGAGTTGTTGTTAAGGGGAAAGCAACGCGTATATACCTGTTGGGGTGTGTTTGTAATAAGCACCAATTGTTGCCCTAAATTGTGCATTATGTCCCCTCAGCAAAACCATCAAAGTTGTCAAAAAGATTTGTGGTGTTGCCAACAATGCCCTCTCTCCTCCCCTACAGGATCTCTCTTGTGTCTAGGGGTATTCCTTGGACCACCTCCCCCTTTTTTCTCTTTGTCCATTCTTCTTGTTTATTATGGCTTTTCAAGCACACATACACACGTGTGTGTTTAAAATGGAGTTTCTTTGCCAAAATATAGTAACGAATCTGGGGTGAAGCAGTAGCTCAAAACCGTAAAAGTAATCAAAATGATGGAAAAAATGTTCAATTTGGTGCAGAAGATTAATAAGGGTTTTTGCATAAAGATAATGAAGGAATTGATTAGAGCTGTATAGTGTTGAGGTCCAGAAGAAGCAAAAGAAAGATCCTGAAATCTTGAGATTCAGTGGAATGGGTATAGGTGAGTAGGGTTTTGTATTGTGTACAAGTAAGTTATAGTAGCTGACACTGATAAGATGGTTATCAGTAGTATTTGGTGACGCCCACGCAACACCTCTGCGCATCAACAATCTTTACTTTTATTATTACGTTCTCTCATCACCTCTGTTTGTTTAGTGCTCAAAAACTGCTGGGTAAAGTTAGGAAAAGTGAATCGCGGTATAGGAACAAGCGCAAAAATCTTCTTTTAACCTAAATTGAGAAAGAGTTGGTCATAACTCTTCTTAAACAAACACACAATTGGTTGTGCCAAGATTGCTTCCAACCTCAAACAAACACATCCAAAAAAATTAAAAGAAAATATTGTATCTGTGTTTGGATGTGGTTGGGAAGACTGATGTACTGTTGCTTAGGGTAAAGAGAGAGAGAAGAGAGAAAAACTTGTCTTTTCAATTGTAGATGATAAATAAAAGTTAAAAAAGCACGCAACCCCAAACTAAATATTGTCTCCAACCTTACGCATGTCAAACATCATCAAATTGCCCCAACGTCAAACAACCCTATCCAAACATAAATTATGGTAGCTGGATTATACGGTATTATTGGGATGATATAATTGGCTGACACCGCACGCTTGCACTGATAAATGGAATATAGGATCTCAGCCGTCCATGGCGCAGAACCATCGGATCCTGGGTTTCTTATATTAATGGCATCTACTAGATGCACCACATCCTTCTCACATGTCAACGCCTCCTATTCTTTGTTTTACTATTTGGATTCTATATCCACCTTTCTTTTCTTTTCTTTTTCATATCCTAACAAAAAAAGTGATTAATTTTACATATATTTTTTTTTTCTTTAAAGTGGATTAAGGATCTAAGGACTAAGATTCAAGTTCAAGGTTTAAGATCTAGATTTTATATTATTGAGTTTCATTTACGATTTGTAATTTCATGGCTCAAGGTTTATTGTTCAGCACTTCATGGTTTATGGTGATTTTTCTGGGCTATACTATTCCCATGGGTATTATCTTCATGCACCTATTAATTTTTTTTTTTCATACCGATTATACAATAGATGTGGCCATTTAGATTTAAAAAAAAAATATGCTTATAATACTGCAATAAACATAATTCAAAAACACCGAACGTAATTTAATAAAATTATGATATTCTAAAACTTCTTTATATATATATGATATATTTTTTAATTTAGGGAACATATCACATTTGTGAAAATTTTATAGAATTACTAAATAGTGAGTAATTCTTTTAAAAAAAATTTACTTTTTAAAATTTTATAATTATTTTCCGATATTGAAAAACAATCAATTAAATTTTCTTGACAGGAATAAAATAAACTATATTAAATGTTGTAATTGTTGAAGTGTAAAATAACTGCAAAGTTATTGTGTCTTTGTCAGTTTTTACAGCTAGAAGTGCTTTTTCTGTAAGATTTCCTGGAATTCTCACCGACTTTGTAAATAATCTTATGTTGAATTTTTGTGAACTAAAAAAAACAAATCATGCTTAGTTAAAGTTATTTTCATTATGAAATTTTTTAGCTTCAATCATTAAACTTTTTGGTTTTGCGATCTTATAGCAACTTCTCAATTATTTAATGAGGTAACATTTAATTTATGGTTAATTACAGTTTGCAATCTGAACTATGTGGATTTTTTAACTTTACAACTTAAACAATTTATTTTTTCCAATTGCAATTTGTATAATGCATTTTTTTCACTTTTCAACCTCCGGCTGTATAGGTCATGTGCTCATCACATGCCAAAACATCCAATAAGATGGCGACATGTGGCACAAATAAAATTTAAAAAAGGACAGGAAAAATAATATTTTAAAATTCTAAAAATTCATTAATATTTTATTTAAAATCCATAAATATAAAAAAAAAGTTATTTCTGAAAATTATTTTTGAAAATAATAAAAAATTAAAAAATAATATATAAAAAACAAATTCTGGAAAATAAAAAATTAATAAATTTAATTAAAATCCAATTTTAGATTGTTAAAAATAAAAGTAAATTCAGAAAAATAATAAAAATTCAAAAATAATATATAAAAAATATATTTCCATAAAATAAAAAATAAGAAAAGAAAAAATATATTTCCAGAAATATATTTATTTTTTTATTTTCTGGAAATATATAATTTTCTGAAAATTTATAGATTTTTTTATGTTTTAATTTCTGGAAATAAATTTTTATATATTATTTTCAAATTTTTAATTATTTTGAAAATACTAAAAAATAAAGAAAAAACATATAAAAAAGAAAATTCTGGAAAAAAAAATAAGAAATTTAATCAAACTTCAATTTTAGATTGTTAATAATAAAAATAAATCCAGAAAAATAATAAAAACTCGAAAATAATAAATAAAAAATATATTTCCAAAAAATAAAAAATAAAAAAAATATATTTCCAGAAATAAATATATTTCCAGAAAATATTTTTTTTATATTTTTTATTTTATGGAAATATATATTTTTTATTTTTTTTCTCGAAATATATTTTTTATATATTATTTTAGAATTTTTATTATTTTCCTGGATTTATTTTTATTTTTAACAATCTAAAATTAAATTTTAATTAAATTTCTTATTTTTATTTTCCAGAATTTTTCTTTTTTATATGTTAGTTTTTGTTTTTTAGTATTTTCAAAATAACTTTCAGAAAAAAAAAATTTAAATTTTTTTGGATTTTAAATAATTTTTTTAAGAATTTTAATATGTTATTTTTGTTTTTCTTTTTTAAATTTTATTGGTGCCACATGTCATCATCTTATTGTATTATTGGCATGTGCTGGGCACATGGTCTATACAGACGGAATATATAACCGGAGGTTGCAAAGTAAAAAAAAATGCATTATACAGGTTGCAATAAAAAAAATATTTTTTTAATTGCAAAGTTAAAAACAGCATAGTTAAGATTGTAAAATGTAATTAACCCTTTAATTTATATATACTCGAGTGATGAATGATTTTGGTTGTAGCTCAGTTGGTTGAATTAAATCCACCAAAACTTATCATCAAACCTTATTATATTTTTTCGTTTTTATTAGTGAAATAATAGTTGAACACTAGTGTACCCCCGAATTTTAGTCAAACCCACTTGTGCCTTTTTTTTTTTTTCTTAAACACAATTTATTGTTCTTTCTCATTCCTTTCACTAAAAAATTCTTGCAAAAAAAGTGTATATCATTTCTTTTGGTTTGTAAATTTTGCTATAGATTTCTTTAATATTGGGTATAAATTATAATCGTCATACATGGTTTGTGATTTTCTTTAGCCCCTATGAAATATTGGTCCCGCTTTGGCCCTACTGTTTTGCACATTTGATTCTTGTGGCCTGAGTTGTTTGTCTCAACAACATAAGTACGTTGTTGGTATAACATAAATTACTTCACCACAATAAAAAAAGGTTTTATCACTACAAAAAAAAAAAAATATATATATATATATATATATTAGAGACGGAAATTTGTAACGAAAAATATGGTCACTAAATAAAAACGAAATAGAAATACAATTGTGACGAAAAGTGGTAAAAAATCATTAGTATCCGATTAGTGACGAAATAGCAACCAATTATTAGAGACAGTCATAATCCGTCTCTATTTTGTAGATAATTTGGCCTCTAATTTCACAATAGATACAGAAATCTCGTCATTAAGTTTAGAAACTGAATAAATCGATCTTATAAGGACCAACCATTTTGTCTCAATTCCGGCAAATTTGACAAACTAACGCACTGTTCATAAATTTTGATCAATATAATGTACTGTGCGGAGCATTTAAATTTTTATGTAGAGTCGCCACCCCTGCGACTTTAATTAAAAACGCCACCAAGGGTGGCGACATCATTTAAATATATATTATTTTTTTAAAGACGCCACCAAGGGTGGCGACATTAATTAATTTTTTTTTCTTTTTATAAAAACGCTGCCAAGGGTGGCGACTCTAATTGGATTTTTTTTTTATCGCATTTTCGTATTTTCTGAATCACAGTTTCGTATTTTCGCTATATCTTCGTCTTCCGACATCGGAATCGAGTGATTTGAAATTTTACGGAAAGCCGACGAAAAGATCTACAACTTTGTAGAAGACATCAAAGGGTAATTATGAACTGATTGTTCCCAGAAAATTCTAGAAGATGAATCAACCGACGAAAATTCGAGAACTGATTGT
>JAUEKW010149964.1:0-10036 GCA_032274785.1 Ajuga reptans
TGATTCCAAGTCTTATAGAGAATAGTTTATTATATGTCCTTAGTAATATTGAGTTAAAGTTTTTAAAATCAAAAGTGTTTACGTTTTAATATGAGCTATAGTTTAGTTTTTAACTGTTATAAGGAAAAAAAATCTATTTCAAGTTTTAAAGTATTAAAAAAAAAAAAAAAAACTATAGAGATTATTTTTATCATATTTCGTTTGTATAAATTGTCTAAAGTTATCGTCTTACATAGTAGGATTAACATCCCACTAGGGAGGGGTGTTACAGTCGGGCTTTTTACTTTTCGGGCCGGTCCGGGTCGGCCCACAAGTACTTCGAGTCTAATTTTATGGACCAGTCCATTCAAATATCGAAAAAGGGCGGGCCGGCACATCGGTTGGACCGATTTTTCCACCTAGTCAATTCAATTATTACATGTAGTACAAGTTGCTGGTTTAACTATAAAAATTTGGTGACCCGTTTAGCCCTTAACCAGTTACAACGAACTTTGGCCGGACTAATTTTGCCACCTAGTCAACTCAATTATTACATGTAGTACAAGTTGCAGGTTTGACTATAAAAAATTTGGTGACCCGTTTAGCCCTTAACCAGTTACAACTAATTTTGGCCGGGCCGATTTCGCCACCTAGTCAATTCAATTATTACATGTAGTACAAGTTGCATGTTTAACTATAAAAATTTGGTGACCCCTTTAACCCTTAACCAGTTACCACTAACTTTTAGATCCAATGGTCATGATTTAAAATAGTTCGATCCAACGATTGATATTGTAGGTGTATTAATACACCAGGTACATTGTAAAAGGATTCTAAGAAATAATATTTAATATAGTTAAATAATTGAATTTAACTCTAATTTCCTTATAACCCTTATATCTCTTTAATTTTTTATATATGTATATAATATATATGGTTGATGTGAAGGATATGATCAAGACAATGACTAATGACATGTTTGATAAAGTGATATATTTTTATGGAAGAGACTAAAATGAAAACTAAGTCTATTTTAATAATTATATGTTTCAAATAACTTTAATATATAATCTGAATCGACGTGAAATCGAACACAAACTTGACCCGATAATCCAAAACTCGCCCCCAACAAATCCTTGTCTTACACGGGAAATTCTGATAAATCTTTCTAATGTTCTCCAACCAAAGACCTTCGGTCAATGCACCTTTCACCATAAATTCCTTTCACACTAAGCTGTGAATAATAAACCTACTCCAAATTGACCACTTCACATTATCACCTCTTAATTCTATATATACCACATTCTACTAAGATAAAATCTACTATTCTCACATTGCAGAAATTAGATAAAATCACAACGTTAATTAATTATGGGCTTCAAAATCTTGGTGATTTGCCGATAATTCTCCTCCTTACCTTTTAAATCTTTATGAGTAACTAGTTATCCGCCCGTGCGATGCACGAGATAGAATATAATCATATATAACATTACATTAATTATAAGATATTATATATTTGTAAGATTTGTATTTAATATATTAAAATAATTATATATTTGTATAAGGACGAAACAGTATCATATGTTTTTCATTAATATATGTTCTGGAATTACATTTATTAAATTTAGTAATATTAGAATTAGATCTCACAGTTATATTAGTTCAATAAACATATGAGTGCTAAATAGTGTTATCGTAATGTACGATTTAAATAAATAATCTGCTTATTGTTGTTGAAATAATATTCTTTTGGAATGATAAAATTTACCTATTTTTTAGAAAATTAGATTTTTTTCTTACCTTATTTTAATAATTTTGGTTTTTTTTTTATACTGTAATTGTACTAAAAAAAACCCCCCAAAATAATTCAAATAAGGTAAAAATATATAATTTTCTAAAAAATAGGTAAATTTTATCATTCCAAAAGAATATTATTTTGAAATTATTTGACATTTTTATTTGTATAAAAATTGAATAAGCCAAAAAAAGTAACTTACATTAAAAAAAAATTAATACTTTAATCATATATATACATAATGGATGTTAAATCGAAGATCATAAAAAGAAGATTAATTCAGTATATTTTTCATAAAGAAACGGAGTTGAGGCGAAAAAATTATAAGACCATTAAATATTGATGGGAAAAAAAAAGAGAAAAATATCTTATTGGTTACATTATAACTACTCTCCTTATTTATAGGAGGAAGTTCACGATTTTTTTTTCAGCAAAAACAAATCAATTATAATTTAAAAATAATTCAAAAAAACTCAGAAAAAGACACATAAGCATAAGACTTTTTTCAACGATTTTTGTTTTATGAATAAGGTAGATAATACTTGTGTAATATACTCTTATTAAAGAGAACTTATTTTTACTCTAATGTACAATTCATTGCTCATAAATAAATTATGGGGGTGTTTGGTTTAAGTGAGTTAGGGAGATCCTTTCTTTAAAATCATATAATTGACAATAAAATTATGAACAAATAAAGGTAAAACTTGAACTTTAAAACATAACAAAATAATTCATCAATTTAGATTTCTCTACAACTTGGTACATCGGATTCGAAATCGGGCTCTAATTGCTGATATGGAGCCCGATCTTCCAACTTGGCATATGACGTGTAATAAAATTAAAAAAGAAACCTGAAACCCAAACTAAAAAAATAAATGAAACTGTTAGCACTATCTAAAACAAAAGAAAATTAAACTATATATAGGATTCTTCAAAACGTCTTCTTCAATTTTTTAGGTTAAATTAAACTGACGTATTAACCTATAAATATCACACCACTCGTTGAACTTATTTTGATCATTGCTGAAATTGACCAAACTGAAGAACCCTAACTTCACGTCTGAACTAAAATTAAAGAATCATAAATTCACGTCTAGGAGAAAGTGTATTGTTGGCAACGACAATATAAATCTGGTTGTGTAGCTAAGGAAAAATAATAGAGAAAAAGACAAGAAGGATATTTATGCAGAAGAAGGAGACGTCTGCAGGCAAGAAGAACTCCTCATAAATTTGGTTTCTTAGTTTTAGAGAAAAAGAATAAATTGATTTGGTTAAGAAGTTTTGTTTTCTCTTTTAAGTGTTGATACATTTTTGTTTTACTTGATTTCTCTCTTTTATTATTATTATTATTATTATTATTATTATTATTTTTTGCTAAGTTTGAGAGACCTTATAATTTTTTATTAGGTGTATATGAGTTTTTTTATTTTTTAAATTACACGTCATATGCCAAGTTTGAAGATCGGGCTCCATGTCAGCAATTGGAGCCCTATTTTGAACCCAATGCACCAATTTGTAAAGAAAATTAAATTGATGAATTATTTTGTAATGTTTTAAAGTTCATGTTGTAATTAAAAATTAAGGCAAAGTTCATGAATTTTAATGTAATTAACCCATAGTAAAATTGTATGTTTGTTTTAAAGATTGTATAAGGTAGGATTAGAGCTAACCAAGGGCCGATATAGAAATGGAACCGACCGAAACCAAATCTTTGAGTTCATATCCCAAATATATGTATGCTCTATACAAACACGGCTAGTGTATCGTCGAAAGAGATTTAAACGGATCGGGTAGAGTACGAATATGCTTCCCCATACCCCACCCTATATAATTCGAGTACATGTACGAATAATACCTATTGGATAATGTAGTTGGCCCGGATAATCTGGTAACTGATTCATATATAAAAAAATAATATATATATATATATAATATGTATATATATAATATGTATATATATATAATATGTATATATATATCTTATATAATGTGAGACAATAAATCATATGTAACATATATAATATTAAATATCACATTATATGTTAAATAATATATTATAAACATAATATATATATATTGTTAATTATATTTATATATAACATAACATATATAATTATACATATGTATATAATATACTCCCCATACCCTAGGTGGGAATAGGCTGGGCTAGGCTAGTCTTTGCATTGGACGCCATGAGCCTGATTTCCAAATGTAGGGCCTAAACTTGGCCTATTATCTGTAAGAGGCTTTTTTTAGGAGCCCAAACATGACCTTTTTCACGATCAAGTCTGGTCTGGACCTATTTAAAGCCTATTAAAAACCTACAATAGATGTCTATATATAACTATATATTAGTTATTACACAATTTAGCTACATAAAACAAAGTATTTATAATGATTAAAGTTTATGGATATGTATTATATTTAATGTAAGATATATAAAATACTTTATTTTGTATGTTGAATATATTTTATTTATTATATACATATATTATTTATATAGGTAATTTTAAGTAGGCCAGTCTGTTAGGCTTATAAGACCTTATTCAAAGCTCAAGTCTGGACCACTTTATTAAATAATTCGACCTTTTGTTTTCTGCCACGCGACTATAAGCAGCAGGTATGAGTATGAATAAAATAACCTAATTGAATTTTGCGCCTCTTTGTTCTGCTTTCAGAACTTAATATTTTGCTGTATGTAATTCCTTCCCAAACTAATCAGCTTTTCTCCATGCCGTTATATACCTTTAAATTGATGTTCAATCCGTTGGCAGTTTTCTTTAATATAAATTTCAGTGTATTAATCTATTTTATTGATCTTTGATTCGGTAATAAAAACAGTGATGAAGGAAAGTACTCAAAGTATCGCTGCAACTGACGCCAGTACGAAGAATTGGCTTAAATTTCTTTCGTTTCTGAAATTTAATCACAAGGTAATGCATTATCAGGAAACCAATTTCATAAGTTTCTTCTTATATTGGTGAAGTTGAATTGAGAAAACGAGCAATTCAAATTGGTACAGGAACTAGCAAGAGAGCGTTGTGACATTGATGGTGTGGATAGAATCAGTGAATTGCCTGACGATATTCTTGTATCAATTTGGTTGTAACCAATTTTTAAAGTGATTCCGAAATTATAAGATGTTAGATGTGTATGATGATTTGGAAGCATATGGGTTAGAAATTTGAGTTTATTAATTTTACATAATGATTAATTAGGAACTTTGAAATTTGAGTAACAGTTTGCGAATTTTCTAAAATCTCAATCGTCTCACAAGTTGGAAAAAATTTGCACAAAGAAAAACAATAAATAAATTGATGAAATTATGACTAAAACAAAAGTTTAAAATGAACTGATCAAAAAGGCAAAGTACCCAAAGATGTTTGATATATGGTATTATATATAAAACCGTTGTAACATGACAAATTAAATTAAAATTGAAATGCAACAGTACTTATATTAGACCAAACTTAAACAAACATACAACAACTTAAACAAACAACAAGAAAGACATAAATCGTAAGACGTGACACATAAAAAATTAAACTAACTTATTTAATAGACATAAACTCAACGAGTGATCCGTATGCCTACTTCTAGTTATTAGCCACTTTAATTTTCTAGTTATTAGTAACTTCAACTTGGATGGGTCTCTCGCCCACCTCACTTTTCACTACTTCGTAGAGCCTTCGCTTGGCTTGAACACTTCCGTCGATAATAATTTTACCGCTCCAATCTTTTTCCCTTAAAAATATACGAAGACCCTCTACATGGTCATATTGAGTGATCGTTATTTTCTTGCTTCGATATATTGCACCGATACAATCATCAAACCTCTTCTGTGCTTTCTCCACTTTCTTCGTCATGGATTTATTTAGTTCATTCTCCATCCTCATAACTTCTTGCATCAATTATTGCTTTTCAGCGTCCACCTCCTACACATATAAATTATAATCAATTAACAAATACATACATTAATTATTAAAATAAGAAAAAGTTAATTATTACCCTAATTTTTTTCCTGGAGTTTGTATATTCTAGTAAAGACAAATTCGTGAAAGATGACAATAATTTACATGTTAATTGGGCTTCAAAAAGAAAAGAAATATTATTTCATAGACTTTCTCAAGTAATCCGGCTATAAAGATTGGGATCGAAATAAAACTATCTTACATATTTCTTCCCGGTAAGATAAGAGTTAATTTTATCACAAAAAGTGTTACTTTGAGTATTAGCCTTTATACAAAATTAATAATTCCAAAAGAATAACTATTTTTTTTTACACAAGTAACATTTACTAGAGTAAAAATAACTTGACTCTTGAATAAGAAGATATTACACAAGTATTATTACTCATAAATATTTAATAAGGGGGAGAATTACCAGCAAATCACCAAGATTGAAGCCCATAGTTAATTAATGTTGTGATTTTATCTAATTTCTGCAATGTGAGAATAGTAGTGTGTATAATTTTATGTTAGTAGAATGTGCTATATATAGAATCAAGAGGTGATAAATATGTGAAGTGGTCAATTTGGAGTAGGTTATTAATCACAGCTTGTGTGAAAGGGGAATTCTGGTAAAGGGTGCATTGACTGAAGGTCTTTAATTGAAGAACATTAGAAAGATTTATCAAAATTTCCCATGTAAAACAAGAATTGGCTGGGAGCCGGATCGGGTTCGTGTTCGATTTCATGTCGATTCAGATTATATATATCAAAGTTATCAGAAACATATAATCATAAAGGCTTAGTTTTCATTTTAGTCCCTTCCATAAAGATAGGTCACTATACTAAACACGTCATTAGCCTTTGTCTTGATCGTCATTCTTCACATCAACCATATATATCATGAGCGAGTCTTGCGTGTGGCGGTCATACGGTGTGACAGCGTGTGACGAAATATACTTTTACAGGAAAAAGTGATACTTTTGCCCAAAATAGTGATACTTTTATAAAAAAATGTGATACTTTAAAAATACTGATACTTTTTCAAATAAAGGTGATATTTTCGGTACAAAAAGTGATACTTTTTTTTATCCAAAAAAGTGATACTTTTATTTAATAATAGTGATACTTTTACTACAAAAATGTGATATTTTTTTCCCGTCACATGGTGATACTTTTGATACAAAAACTGATACTTTTTTTGTCCAAAAAAGTAATACTTTTATTTAATAACGGTGATACTTTTACTACAAAAGAGTGATACTTTTTTCCGTCACACGGCCGTCACACCGTGTGACGGTCTCACGCAAGTTCTTGTCATATATCATATACTTATATAAAAAATAAATAAAAGAGACATAAGGGTTATAAAGAAATTAGAGTTAAAATTCAATAATTTAACTATATTAAATATTATTTCTTAATATGTAATAAGATAATTGTAAGTCTATCTCTGTTTGGATGGAGTAAATAAAAGTTTTACAGTCCATAAAACACTTTAATGAGCTTATGGCCCTTACTAGTGAAATATAAATTTTGTGCCTAATTAATTACTACCTCCGTTTTTTTTTTTTAGTTGTTCTTTTAGGTTTTGTAAGATGTTTATAAATGATTGTTCTTTTAGTTTTTTTCCACAATTCTTTCAATATTATCCCTTAGTAATTGGAAAGAAATATATATAATATAAAGGAATGAGTGGTGTAATTTTGAAAATTTGAGGAAATTGGGGAAAATTAATTGAGGACTTAATTGTCCCTTTTACTTGCTTCTTATTTTTCAAATCCTAAACTAAAAGAACAACTAAAAAAAATGAAGATAGTAATAATTAAGCCCATCATAGATAAGCCAGGCCCAAAGTTAGGCATATATATAAAAGGAAAAATGGTACATTTAGCAAGACCCGGCAAAAGTGTTTTCCCTATGCAAAAACTTATATGCCCCCGTTGCATGAATTTTTTTATATGCAACGTGTAGGGTAATTTTACCCAGCCCAAAAGGTATTACTATTCTGTCAAAAAATATCACTTAATTGACAAAAAAATATTACTTGTTTTAATAAATTTATGAATAAAAGTATAACTTTGGATTAATACTTAAAAAGTATTACTTGTTTTAATAAATTTATGAATAAAAGTATAACTTTGGATTGATACTTTTATTAAAAATATTAATACTTTTAGCTAATTAAGTGATACTTTTTCGTCATCTTATTGAGCGTACCTAAAAAAATGCGCTAAACAAAAAAATATAAAAAATTTGAAGTCCATTCAAGTATATCAATTTTATAACGATTGATACTTTTTTGAGAAAAATTAATACTTTTTTTAAAATCAGATTTGAGTCAACTCGTTGCATATAAAAAGATCCATGCAACGGGGCATATAAGTGTTACTCTTTTCCCTAATATATTTTCGGGTTTCTTGCATAGTAAATAGTAACTTTTCTAAAGTATTTACCCTCAAGAGAGAGAAAACGAAAAACCTGAAGAATCAAATAATTTGTGCCTCATTTAATATGCAGCAAAAATGTACTAGAGCTCCCGTCACAACATTAATAAAGTAGCACATACCCGCAAGGGTGGCCAAGTTGGTGGAGTAGGAGAGCGTGGGACTGAAAGGTCATGAGTTTGAATCCCCCTGCCAACACCTTCTTGGTCTGAGCCTGTCACACACCTTGTGTGGTTTACCTGGTTGGCGTGGTTTGCAGGCTACTACCAACATCTTCTTGGTCTGAGCCTGTCACACACCTTGTGTTTGCGTTAGCCCACTGGTTTACCCAGTGCGCACTCGAAGAGTAGCGAAATAAAAATAAAAATAAAGTAGCACATACTTCCTCTGTCCCATAGTATCAGAACCAGTCAGAAACATTTTTTATTCTAAAATAATAAGAGTAAAATTTATTTATGTTACAGAATTCTTTTTATGGGAAGTAGGGCGTATTTGAGTTGTACTTGTATCCCCCAATTTTCTTTTATCTATTTTTATTAATAACTCCACCCATGTAGTACCATATTTATTTTCTTAGGAATAAAGTATTGGATACAAAATAATTTTTTTACGAGAAGTGTGAAAAAAGTAAATAGAATAATTATATAAAACAGTTGTTTTATCTAATTGTTGTACTTATAGCCCAAACTAATCACAAATGATTAACTATAAATTCAGTGCAAAATTGCAAATATAGAAATACTTCAACCCATTACACAAAGTGTAATAATTTAATTAGTAGCTCAAATCCATGAGAAATAATTAGGGGTGGCAAAATTCGGTACGACCCGGTAGCACGACACGAATCGAACCAACACGATAATTTTGGACTTGGACCGAGGTCTATTGGGTTCGGGTCGTTATTGGGTCAGCCCGATAAGGCACGATAAAATTCGGGTCATATCGGGCTAACACGATAAACTCGATAACGGCCCAATAATTTTTTTATTTAAATTATATTATTACTTATTAGTGATAATTTATTTGGAAATATTGAAATTGATTGATTTAGTGGAATAAATTTACTTGAAAAAGAGCAAGAGTGGAAATGTTGATTAAAGAATTTGAAAGGAATTTGTTTTAATGACTAACTCTTCTATATCTTTGTTGTGACGTCTTTTTTTTTCTTTCTTTGTTTTGTTTTTTTGGTATTTTTTCATCTAATATGTAAATGGTTATTAACTATAGAATATATGTGATACTTATTTGAAAGTTTAAATTTATTTTGTACTTTTTACAAACATCAATAATATTAGGTTTAGTGAGCCTGAAAGAAGCGATAAGAAATAAATATATATATGCAAGTATTGATAGTGCATATCGGGTCGGGTTATCAGGTTTTTATCAGTTCGTGTTCGGGTTGAGATTTCCAACCCAATAAGCTTAATCGGCGGGTTTGGGTTAACCCTTATTGATTTGGGTCTTATCGGGCTGGTTCAATAACGGTCCAACCCGCATGATTTGCCACCCTAGAAATAATCTCCCAACTAGGGATGACAATGGGCGGGTTCGGTGCTGGTATTGAACATCTCATCCCCATCCCAACTCTTCATCCTAAATACCATCCCCACAAAATTCTCCATTTAAAAAACCTGGGTCGGAGATGGGGACTCACCGTTTGGGGAACGGGGTCCCTGCGGGGATTTGGTTCTCCGCATATTTTTCTCTTGACTTAACTTATTTTTCAATTTTTTTTTTCAATAAAATACCAATTTCTATTAATTTTAGAAATTATTTATATCAAAGTATCAGAATTTATAATAATTCAATAAGACATATACCTTATATGTTCTTTAAATTTATTTTAAAATTAGAAACATGTTTGGTTT
>JAUEKW010149975.1:0-10036 GCA_032274785.1 Ajuga reptans
CATGAGGCATACACATATTCTTACTGATGAGCTAATAAGGGAGGTCATGGGTTCATTTAAAAAATGCACCCTCAAACACTTAATATTTTAATTTCAATTCACCAGTATCTACACTATCCAAGTACCACAAGTCAGCAGATCCCTCCATGTGCATTGTACATGTTACTACTTTTTCAGAATCTATAATTGGGTTGTAGGTAAAATATTTGTTACACTTCCTAAGCCAACATCTAGGATTTTCCCCATTGAACCTTGGGAAGTCAAATCGTGAAGCTCTAGAGAAGTTATGTGTCACAGGGTTTGAATATTGATTCATTACAGGTGGATTGACTTGAGGATTGGCAGGATTAGGGATTGAATTTGGATTGAAAGCATTATAGACTGGTGTAGGATTGCAAGTTGGATTACCTGGGGTAGGCATGATGCCTTCCCCCCCCCCCCCATTTCGTGGAAGGGCACCATTCTGTGTTGGTGGAGTTGATTGGACTCCTGCTTCATTTCGGCCATGGCTTCCCATCGATTCCCTCTGGTTATCCTTCCTTATCTCCTCAAATTGCGCCTTCATCATCTCCATTAGAGATCTATTGAATGCCTCATGTTTCAATTCATGCCGCATCAGTTTGTTCTCCAATGATTCCTTCAATTCCGTTTGTTTCAATTCATGCTGTGCTAGTTTATTCTCCAGTGATTCCTTCAATCCCGTGTTAATCATCGCTTGTCTGCCTCCATTCCAATAATTCAGTTAGCCTGGTTTCCAGATTATCGAGTCTGTTGTCCATTCGTGTCTTGCTTCTAGTCATACGCGTTAGCAGAAGATCGGTGGTCTCTGATACCACTGTTGTGGTCTACTCACCGGTTGCAACCACGGTTTCCCTACAAGCTGAGTCAGCCACGCTGTAACATGGACTCCATTAACGCTGCCGTGGCAAGGATAGGTGCAGGTGTGTGGCAGTGAATGAAAGAGAAGACGAAGAGAGAGGTGAGAGAGAAGGAGATAGAAGACGAAGTAGAGAGAGAAGAATTAAGAGAGAGAAAACGGTTATGATTAAATGGGTAAAAGCTGAGCTCAATCTCAACCCCCTTTCTGTTTATATTCGAAATTCTGTTACAGTTTCTGTTACAATTCTGTTACGCTGATGTGTACAAAACGACCGTGTTTTTGTTACTAATGCGGTTAACTAATAAAATTGCCTTTTTCCTATTACGTTTCTTCCTTCTTCTTTATTTGCATGTTGTAACACGGAACCTGAGTGCATTGTAGTGCCAATGTCGACTAAACAGCCACCGATTCCATCACATCTCTCGTTCGCACGACGAAGAATCTGCTACACCTATTGTATCTGAACCAGGCCAGAAACGAGATGGAGGCCATCGCCGTCATCGTCGCGTCGCCGCCACGGAGATCAACCAAACAAGAGTACGTCAACCATAGCCAACGATTTCTAAACCATGGATGCTCGTTTCTTGGAACTTTGGTGGAATTTTGGAGCTCCAGTAGCCATCAATGGAAGAATTCCAAACTTTTCAGAAAAGCACTTCGGAAATTTGAGATGATGCAAAATAGTCCCCAACCTTTAATAATAAGTTCTGGAATCTTTGTAGATTGACACCAGAAATGCATATTGGTGTCCAGAAAAACCCAGGTGGAATTACAGTAAGAAAAATAAATATATACAATTTTTGTAAACTATTTTAAATCTAACAAGAAAAAACATGGAGTCGTAATCCACCCCCTTTTTTACAGACTAAAAAATACAAATACAATGGATCCGAATAAAATTCTAAGGCCATAATTATTCATCGATTAAAACTCATTCAATCAAACAACACAATAAAATCACAAATCCTAACACCGCTCAAATACTAACACATGCATAGCGTAAATTAACTAATCGAGAACATACAATAATATCAAAACCTACGCTTTGATACCATATATTAGAACCACGATTCTAATTCGATACTCAATATCAGATATTGACAATCGGATCGTTGTATGATCGATATATTACTGTATGTTCTACAATCAATTAATCTATACTAGAATAGTTCATGGAATACCTTTGTAGTGTGCTTTATCAAATCTCTTTGTGTTTACCACACTCCAAATCTCCAAGCCTTCTCCGGTGTTCTCACGAACTCTACTGCAATCAAATATGTGGACATCTCTTGGAGTATGGATATACGCGTGTATATTAGCTAGGGGGAACTGAATATGTATCCGATATATATATACTAATATATCACAATATTCTTTCTCCACAAGTAACATATCTTGATAAGTATAGAAGATACTGGATATCTCCATCTTCCATAATATCATAATATCATAATCTAATTTAATTGCAGTAATAAATTATATCTTTATAATTTATTTCAGTTCATATTGAGCCACCAAAGGAACCTGATTGGACCCAATTAAATTAAGCTCCAATAAATTAAATACGACCCGGTCAACTCTTGACTTCTCATATTAATTTATTAATTATATTTTATTCCACTAAAATAATGTGATTACACTCTTAATTTAATCGGCATTATTGAAGCAATAAATCAATAATTATTATCATCTAATTGATCGATCCAACACCAACAAACTCTTACACATATCAAATCACATATTCTATTTTAATATTATATTAATCAACCCTCCAACGACTCATCCAACTCATAAAACAAACACACATTTTTATTTCTCCAACCACTTCCAACTATCTAAACACCCACCCTACAATACCTCAACCACCCCACCCCAAACCAAACACACCCTACATGATGGCCATCATTTTAAATAAAATTGAAAAAATAATATTAGTTATCAATTTTACCCTTTAAAGCTTAAGCGGCATTTGAAACGGAATCGCGTTTCTGCTGTTTTCAACTTTGTCTACCACCTAATGAAGTATCCTTTCTCCTTCGATTCTTTACTCTAATGGTGCCGGATTGCTTTTGGATGCCCAACATAAGTAATATTCATTTATAAAAATATCATTTACTTTGTTCCGCTACTTTTGCGTAATCTGTTTTTTCTTTCCTTTTTTTCCTGAATTTTTCATGTCCTTTTGTGGAACTCTTGTTGGGTTGATGGTGGTTGTGTTTATGGAATGTTTCCGCCCTATATTTCTATATTATTACATTACTGCCTCTTTGTTGCTTAGTGATCATTTTGTGGAAATTGAAGTTGTTGAACTCAGGTTTTGCTTGTACATATCTTCAGTGTTGCGTATATTCTATGCTTTAGTAGAGTTTGATTACTTTGAAATACTGAATTGATAATTGTAACCATGAAATCTGGTTTCGAAATTGAAATTAAAGCTCCATGTATTAAACTTTTAGGGGCCAGACTTGAAGTGGCACTTATGTAGTTGTGTGGCTAATACTTGAATTTTAAGGCTAATAATCTAGCCTATAAGGAGTATTTTGGTCACTATATATCATAATTTTCCATTGCACGTGAGCTTTATATTCGTGGCCTTTTAAGAAATTTCAGTTATTTTTAATTCGCCTTTGGAGTGTATACAGCCTTATCTTGTGTAAATATATATCAGGCTTATCGTAATCCTGAATTTTAGCACGTATATAGCTACTATCCATGTTTCTTCTTTTCTAGCTTCTTGTTTTTCAAGCTGAATGGTTGTACATCCTATATTTAATGTTGGAGTAGTTCTGTTCACTTGTCATATGAAATGGATTATTGTATTGTTTGATTTTGTTCATATGATCTCAGTGGGAGTTTTGTCATGCATTTGGATGCTTCATACAAAATAGTCAGATTAGATACTTTTTCGTCTGACTTTCCCAATAATTCCGGTTCATTTGTGCAGATGTTTTAATATTCTATAGGAAGGTTTTGTCTTCATTCTGCTATATGATTAATAAAGAATGTGAGTGTGTTTCTTTGTTAGAATTTAAATTGGCTACTGAAGGAAGTTGAATAAGCTTTTGGTCAGATCATTTCCATTTTCATGGATAACGATGGAGGTTTTGGGCTTAATAGTGTATCCAAACCTTCAAGGAAGAGAAGGAGTAATCTGAATCGCCGTTCCCCCTATGAATCCGAGTATCCTCAAGAGCATAGAGATTCTATTTCATTGTCATCAACACCATCAGACCCTGTTAGTGATGCACCAAGTGAAGGCAATGTTGTGCAAAAATCTATACATTTGAGGAAGGGACCGAATTCAAATGAAAGTGTATCCAGGGAATCGTATACGAATCTTGTTGATGCTGAAACATTGAATAGGAGTGATGATGAAGATGAAGTGTTTGATGAATCCCTTGACCTTAAAGGGTCGGCTGAAGATAGTGCCGCTGCAGCTAGTGGGAAGAGTCTGAAAGTGAAAGACAGTAAATCGAGCGAAATAGGAGTTGGTGGTCATCATTCTGGGCCACTAGGAAGAGCATCTGATGGAATTAGAACTGGATCTGGGAACAAATTCAATAAGGTCAAGCTCAAAGTTGGAGGTGTAACGCACACTCTTCAAGCAAAATCCAGTTCTGATGGTTCTTCAATACCTGGGAGTTCTTCTGCTAAGTCTGCTTCCCCAGATGCCAATTATTCTCCCCATAGGCTGAATAACGAGGTATTTGCTCACTCTTTTCTGAAATTTCTTCAAGTGATTATGGCTCTGAAACAGTGGAATAGGCTTGCTTCCTAAATAGAAGTGCGATCCCACATATATGCTTTCTAAGTTTCACACTATTCATACATATTGGTTGCCGAGTGAGAGTTGAATGTTTCTGTATATAGTGGATCAGGGTAAAAGTAGTTGTAGGTGCTGCATATGATACGAATAGGCATGTTCTGCCTATTGACTATTTTATCCTTTTGTTGCCTGTACAGTCTTACTTTATTTTGCAAAGAGAATTTCCTGCAGTTAAGTCTTATTATCTTTAAGATGCTATCCATCTGCTATGAATATGCCCTGTATTGACCTGGTACCTGGCAAGTTTGGTTATCTTACAGTGTTGGTGACAATTTGTGTTACAGGATAATTTTAATCTTCATTCTACGGATGAGAAAGCTCACCTTCGTGGTGTGCCATGGAAAGATTTTTCCAAAATTGGTTTTAGCTTAAAAAAAGTGGATTCCCTAGGGGTGGACATAAAAGAGGAGTCTACTAAGCAAACTATAAAGCATGGACGGTCATCCAAAAGCAAGTCTGTAATCAACAAGTATTCGGCTGATGAGGCATATGATGAGGATGTCGATGATGATGATGAGATTCGGTACCTTCAAAAGCTCAAAACTTCGAAAATTGCATCTTATGATAATACAGAGTATGAAGATGGAACTAGAGCCAAGAAATTGAGAAAAATCTCCAGGGTGATGGATAGAAATATTGACAAGTGTTCTTTGGGTGCTGGAGATTATAACTCCACAAGATTGGTCAAAGAAAGTAAGACATCCAGATCAGGGCGAGGGTCTGAACATACTGACTATATGGAGGACGAAGAATCAGTATCTGACGGTGAGATTGAACACAAGAAGAAGAAATTGAGGAAGGTGCCAATTGGTGTCTCTGAACATAAAGAAAGCTCAATCACTACCCGCCGAAGGGCTATTCTGACCAGTAGAGACACTTCACCTTCTCGGGGTGCTAGTCCAATCCAATTCCCAGATGGGCTTCCACCTGCCCCACCAAGAAGTGAGCATTTCACTATTCCCCTTGCTAATGCTATCTTCTTATATTTTTTCTTAAGGTTGCACATGATTGAACAATTTGATTTAAGGAGAGGAATTGGGGGTTGAGTTCAATTTACTCTGTATATTGTGTGATTATCAAACAAAATCATAAAAAGGGTATATCAAAGTGAGAGTTGAGATTTTCAAATCCATTACCTAATGAAATCATTAAAGAATCGCAACGCATTTGATACTTGAATTTTAATTTTACTTGTTCAATTTAAATGCAGTCTTCCCGAGTTATCTGCTTATCATGATGAGTTCTTGTTGGCAGAGCCAAAGGAGCAACTCACTGAAGTGGAGCAACAACTTAAACGAGTTGAGGCTGCCCAAAGGCGTAGGATACAAAATGAGAAAGCTGCTCAGGAGTCTGAGGTTCGTTTCTGATTTTGCTAAATTTTATTGTGCTGTATATGATTTCTTGCATACTGCTTCATCTCATTACATGAAATATGACTATATAGAGTTCCTATTTTTAGGCTGAGGCAATTAGAAAAATCTTGGGTCAAGATTCCAGCAGGAAAAGACGAGAAGACAAAATAAAAAAACGACAAGAGGAGTTAGCACAGGTATAAAGTTGTTCAAAGAGAGCATTTTTGCATCCCTGGAAGTTCTTATTTGTTTACCTGTCATGCATTGTGATGCAGGAGAGGAATGCAAATGCTGCTACAGTTGCACCTGATGCTGTCAGATGGGTCATGGGACCTTCGGGGACAGTAGTGACATTTCCTGATGAGATTGGCCTCCCGAGCATATTTAAACCTAAATCCTCCAGGTAATGTATCCAGATGGACTTTACCAAGGGATGTAATTGAGTCGAGTCAATACAGTGTCAAACGCAAGCTTGACAAAAAATTCTCGAGCCCTGAGCTTGACTCGGACTTAATTATGCTTAACTTCTTCAACTTGAGATCTACTTGATAGTGAACTCGATAAGCTTAAGCTCGACTCAGTTTTATACAGAAGCATGTTATGGTTCAACTAAATTGCTCACTACTCGGCTTTGGTTACTTATATATAATAGTTATAGCTAAATAACTTATGGATAATATAGAATAATGTTCCAGGCTTGATATGGATTTTGCTAAGGCTCGCGAGCCTATCAAATAGGGTAATTTTGAGCTCTGAGTTTTTATCTAGCCTGAATACAACCTGTAGGTCTCCTTTTTGCGATTTATCTGCATGCTTACAGTGTTGAAGACTAAAACATTTCTTTTATTCTACTCTGATTTGGGTTTTAACTTGGATTTGCAGCTACCCTCCTCCAAGAGAGAAATGTGCTGGTCCTTCATGTACAAATGTGTACAAGTACAGAGATTCCAAGTCGAAGCTCCCTCTTTGCAGCCTTCAATGCTACAACGCGATACATGAGAAGGGACGACCACTGCATGCTTGTTAAGTTTCTTTATCCGAGAAGGCTTTCTGATAATGCATGTGTCCATATATGCCATAGCTGCAGGGCAAAATGACCTTATATGCGTTCACTTGAGGAAAGTTTTTCCACTCGGAAATATGTATATAGTATCTGTAACCCTGTCCCTGTTTCGGTTTCTAGTCCGTCATGTGCGCAGTTTTGTTGTCTGTGTAGCCAGTGGAATCCTTTCATTTGTAAATTGTATTGTGTGTGTTCTATCATTTTAAATACAGGCCATACGGGATATCTTGGAGGATCTTTCATACTAATTTTTGTTTTTTTTAGGGCAAAAATTGTCATGCATAAAAATTAGCCAAAATTGGCATCATCCAACAGAATATAGCAGAGACAAGACGGGACTATCCCAACATAGTTATCGCCAAAACGTGATTCATAAGATAAACTAGCAAGGCTATGCGCGCAAGTTAAATGACGAAAATCGTCATATTAATTGATACTAGTAAATGACGTTATAATTATGGATTTGGAAATGCATGGCAGTTAATATTGGATTTAATTGACTATTTCCTTATTTTCTTAAATATTTTGAATTGATTACTCATGCAGTGGAAAATTCTTGGAAATGTGGATGTTTTATCTGTTGATGCTCAATTTTGTGACAGAATCTAATTTATTAAAGGACCAAATAAAATAAGAGTAATATCTAAAATGGAGAGAGGGCAGGTTCTGATTGTTGTTCTCAGTTCTAAAATGTAATATTTTTTCAAGTTTGAATCACTTGAGTCAACTTAATTGACATGGAATTACCATTCAATCCAACTGAATTGACATGAATCTTAAATCAGTTCAATGACTAAAAAAATTGACTGTGATTGGATTGTGAAATATATCCGAGAGAGAGGAACAAAAAAGATATAATTGGATTTGCATCTAAATTTGGTTTTGGATTAGAAACCCAGTAAGCATAGAGGGAGGCCAGGATTTCAAAATGGTAGCAGCTAATGTTCCCTTTCTTCATGCATAAACAACACATTTGATTTTTTTTTTAAAAAAAAAATTATGTGACTGATAAAATTACGATCGAATCATCCGTTGATATTTTTCGCCACTGCTAGATAAAATTATAAAATGGTCAAAGAAAAACTACAATTGTATTCAGAGTTACCATTCATAATCTACCTTAAAAGAAGAATCATTTCAACCGGCTCATATATATTTATGTAGCTTTTTTTTTAAATCATGATTAATAGATATCTACGTAAACTTGGTACAAATAAGGAGGGTTTGTTAAGAGCCAACCAATAAGAATTTTTTTCCTTTTTCTATTTTTTTACTTTTCCTCTCAAATTTTAAAAGTCTTATAACTTTTTCATCTCAATTCCATTTTTTATGAAAAATATATCAAATTAATCTTCTTTTCACGATCTTCGATTTGACATCCATTATGCATATATATGATTAAAATATTATTTTTTAAATATAAGTTACTTATTTTTAGAATTATTTAGATATATTTCAATTTTTAACTTTTTGTATTCAAAATAAAAAACATCAGATATTTTCAAAATAATATTTTTTGGGAAGGATAATGATTATCTTTTTTTGATTCTTTTTTTACTTTAGTTTTTCCTTTTTTGTATTTTAATAATTTTAAACTTTTTGAATCATTTTGCTTTAAAGATAGCAGGAAAACTTAGATATATTTGTTAAAGTGATTCGTTGATTGAATTAGTTAGTTTTTTTTATTTTTTTCAGTGAAAAGAAAAATTATGTTAATTACAAAAATTAGAAGCTGATTATTTTTTATTTAAATACGTCACAATAATATAGCTTAGCACCCTATGCTTAATGAACCAATACGATTGTGGGATCTTACGCTATTATTAGTGAAACACTGGTAAAAGTCATACATAGTTTTGATATAATGCAAACAAATCAGATCTAACAGTTGAGATAATGACTAATTCATTGTTATTAAACTTTTACTCATTATAGCATAACATTTCATACAAGTTCTCTATAAGATCTTATTAGTTACGTATTTTATTTTTTATTATAATATACGTTTGCGTTTATATTTTAATAATAATATAATTAAATAATATTTAGGCCGTGCATCGCACGGGCAGGTATCTAGTCTTTATAAAAAACACACAAAATGCTATTCACGCCTTTTTCACTTGTTTCGATCGCTACTTATCATTAAAGAAATCAATTTTGACGTAGCTAAAACTAAATTTTACTATACTTGTAAGCATCCCTAGTTCAAATCTTCGAGCAATCACCCTATAATTAGTTTGGCCAATTAATATTATTATATTTGAATTCATGTATTTATAAATAAATTTAATCTTCTACAAACAGAAAATGTGAAAACCGTGTGTGTATCAAGTTCGTGAAATATTATAATTTGTTTAACTAAGCCCCTGATTTGTTTTTTTATCATATTGAGCCATTTAATCTTGATTTTTGCATGTTTTATGTATATTTTTGTTAAGCAAATGACCATCCTTTGGGAAATATTGAAATTTGGAAACAGAATAAAAATGATACTAACCGATTAAAAGAAAAATGAAAGAACTCTCATTCACTCTCGGTACAATGATAGTAATTATCGATATGATCTCATTTTCATTTGTTCTAATGAGATGCAATTAAATGTGAAAATAGTTCTACATTCTCACGAACTATTAAATATATACTAGATATGTACAAAAATCAATATTCGAGGACCTAATGTGATCAAATAAAAGAAAGAAAAGCCTAAAGTCGTGAAACAATCTGGTCTTGTATTCATTTGACCATTTTCCCGAGTCGCGCTTTTCACTAAAAGGACATATAGAGGGTGTTTGACTAAACTTATTTCAAACATCTTATAAGTTGTATTGAGAGCTTATAAGATGTAATTTTTCAAAAACTTATAAGTTAATAAAGTGTTTGGATAAAAGAGCTTATAAGATGTAATTGCATGGAGA
>JAUEKW010149986.1:0-10034 GCA_032274785.1 Ajuga reptans
TTATTATTATTATTATTATTATTATTATTATTATTATTATTATTATTATTATTATTATTATTTTTGTTGTTGTTGTTATTAAATATGCATATGTACCGTGCAGAAGATAAAATTAGCAATAAAGTTTATCATGGGCTAAGCTCACATTGGCTAGGAAGTAGCATTTAGTTAAATATAATTAATGGTTTGATCATTTAAAAATGATTAAAATATATTAAAAATTTAAATAATAATTAATAAAATTATTTAAATTAAATTATTACGTCCTCGTCCGAATAGAAAAATTCATAAACAAATATACATGAGGCCCTAACCTACAACAACAAAAATCCATCTCCCTCCCTCCCGCGGTAAAAACGAGAGCGCTAAATCTCTTTCTTATTTCACAGTTTCACAGACAAACTCCAGCCAAGAAACTTGTGTTTAATATACCCCACATCAATTTATGCCTCCAACTCATCATACCCAGAAAAAGGCCTCATTTATTCCTCCATTTTTCTATATTTACTGTTTTTCTCCCTTTTTTCTCAGGGGTTTTCATTTCACAGTTCACTCACATATACAACTTTCATGTATTTTGAAGTTTATGTATTTTATTGTTAGTTTGTAGGAACCCTTGAATGTAGGAACCCTTGTTCTTTATATGCAAAGGAGTCATGTCCAGTTTATATCCTCAGAATTTGAACTTCTCACCCGCAAGAAATATCCCGTCTCCACATCCAAGGCCCAACTCAGATATTGAAAGGTAATCAAGTTTATATTCTGTGTTTTAAGGATTCTTATATTTATGTGTTGTTTAGTTGAATTGTGATTGTATTTAGTGTTTTTGATGGTCAGCAGCCAATACTTGACAGAATTGCTAGCAGAAAGGCAGAAGCTAGGGCCCTTCATGCAAGTCGTGCCTGTTTGTAGCCGCCTCTTGGATCAAGGTTTCTCGAGTTTCCGATCTGGTTTTCTTGTGCGTTTTCTACTTTTCAAATGAATGACAGTTTTCCATGGTTGTATAGTGATTGTTTATACCATTGGCTTTGTTGTCCAATTTCTTGTTATTCGTTTTCGTGATTAGTGAAGGTTGCTTATGTGATGAACTGGTAATTATGCTTCTACATTCACTCATATCATCGATGGCTAGCTTATTTGATTTCTGTGTTTCCTTAACAATGATAAAATCAAATTCCTTCCTTTTTAGTAGCACGAGAAGTGGCAGTGGTTGGCGTTTTGTATTGAGTTTGTTTTCACGCATTAAGCGCTTTACGATATCTAATTATTGGTTATGTGTTTTTTATATTTTCTGGACTATTTGTTTTCATGATTGATGAAGGTTGCTTTGGTAATGAATCTCGATTGAAGATTGATTTATACCATCAATGAGTTCCTTACTTAATTCAGGTTTTATCCTTGAGAGGTAGAATCAAATCCTTTCCTTTACAAGCAAGAGTAGTGAGGTGGTGGTTGTTGGCATTGTTTGTCGTATCTGACGACATGCACTACTCGTTTTAGTGCTATGTTTTGTAGCACCGCACGCTCTTCATGTGATAGAGGTAGCTTCTTCACGTGATGGATTGAGGTGGTTGGCCTTTTTTATCGTTTTATAGTAATGGTATATTATTTATGTCTTCTAACAATGTTAGGTTATAAAAACGGATGTGACATATTCAATAACGTAGCACATTTTTGTCATGGTTGGGACTTTTCTTGATATGAGCATCTAAAAGGATCAAATTCTGAGTAAAGATTAATATTTTTCATGATTATTGAAGTTTGTTTATGCAATTAATTTCTAATTGTACTTCAAGGTACAATTTTTTCTTCAATGACTAGCTTAATGAATTGGTAATTTCTCAAAAGAAACGTTTGTTACAGTATAATTGAAGTATAAAATAAAGGTATACAGTCCTGCGTGTTAAAGAACCCCCCTTCTCTGGTCTGAATGAGATAGAATATTGTGTGCATTCTTCTATTTATACATGACCTGGGCAGATCGAGCAACAAGTATTCACTGGCATCAACTTAAATGAAAAAGGAGATGGTGTCTGTCAATTTATTGATGTGGTGCATTTTTTAACAATTTTGGTTCTGATTTAGAGTTTTCGAGTGACTTCCCTTTATGTTTATCTCGTTGATTCATCTTTCTGTTAGGTTTAGGCTATGGTTTGATTTTTACTAATGTCTTAAGTGATTACAAAGACCATAAGATAAGGATCAGTTTGAGTATTTTAAATGTTTTGAAGTGGAAAATGGGGAAAGTTGGAATACTACGAGATGGATTATTTCAGTAAAATTTGATGCCTTAACACACATGTAGGAATGAGCGTTTCTGGTTGATTCCATTCTTAACATCTACTCTCATATACGAAGTATTTGCTTAAAAGAAACTATTTTCTTTTTTATCAGAAATACTTAGAGTTTCCGGAAGAATCTCCAACCATGGGTTTAACGACTATGACAGACTACAGCGTGGTAGTCCTAGTCCATTAGCTTCTCTGGACGTGATTCCTGATATTGGTGGAAAACCCCTAAGTGGTTGGACTGGAAGTTGCTGGAGCAACATGCAACAAGAGGTGAGCCGAGATTTCATGGCTGATCAAGAACGAAGCTCGTACACTTGTCTTTATGCGTGATCTTGTTCTTGCCTGGATTATTGTAGGTCCTCTCAAATGTTTGATCAACTTTGTTCTCTCTATTATTGAATTTGTCATAAATAGGTTAGTGGAGATCTTGTTCTTGCCTTAAATAGTTATGTCCTTTGATTTCGTAATTTGAATTGTAGATTGAACGAAGGGAATGGAGACATGAAATAGTAGACGAATGCTTGCACTAGAAATCACAGTACTTCCCTTTTTTTTTTTCAAGAAAAAACACTTGCTTGTTTGTTTCATTTAGTGTTAGATCCATGTCATTTCACACTTAAATTTCCATTTTTAGTATAAATCCTCGTGTGACTTATTTGTTCTGATGATTGGTTTCTGCTCGAAACAGAGATTAGGTGGTCCACAGGGTATGACCATAGACTGGAAACCCCCTGGAAGTCCAAGTTCATTCCTAGTGAAGCGGGTTTTACGCTTGGGTATACCTGTTGATGGCTATCCAAATGTAAGCCTTTCAAAGCCTCTCCTCGTTTGACTTAATTAAGCACGGTTATGGTATTCGAGTCCAGTTATTCTGGAATGTTTTTCTTGTAAATGAATAATGAATAATAGAAATAAGTTCAGTAAACTGTTGTGGAATACAGTTCAACTTTGTGGGAAGAGTTTTAGGTCCTCGAGGCAATTCCCTGAAGCGCGTGGAAGCTTCTACTGGTTGTCGTGTCTTTATCAGGGGGAAAGGTTCAATAAGAGATGCTGACAAGGTAAAGTTCCTTCTTTCGTCGTGCATCGCTCTGTCACGCACACACACACACAAATGTATGTACTACGACTGATACCTTCATTTATCACTAGGGATGCTTGTATTCGATTACTTATTTCTAAATTTATGTCTGCTACTAAAGGAAGAGAGTCTGAGGGGAAAACCAGGCTACGAACACTTGAACGAACCCCTGCATATTTTGATTGAGGCAGAAGCAGCAGAAGTGCCTGCTGGTGTCGTTGATGTACGCCTGAAACAAGCAAAAGACATCATCGAGGAGCTTCTCAAACCCGTGGTAGGTTACAATGCTCATATGTTTCCTTCTTCATGCATAAATTATGATATAATATATCAAAATCAATTGCTAAGTTTTCTTCTAGATTATAATATGTATTGAGCTTGGAATTCGTTCGAGTAAGTTTCTATTGAATATGGTAAAACATCAAGACTAAAAGGTTCATTAGAGAACTAAACATCGTGTGATTTCAAGCCAACTCTGCATTTGTGTACGCAAATGTCGAGGGAAGATTCCATTTTTAGAACACAACCACTACATATTTGGGCTGGCAATGCAATTTAGGACTATATGCTATAAATTATGAGTCTCATAGTTGCAATAAGTAGGATAATTTGTATTACTTTGAAAGCAGGATGAATCTCAAGACATATACAAGAGACAGCAGCTTAGAGAATTGGCAATGCTCAACAATATCAGAGAAGAGAGCCCTCAACCTAGGGGAAGTGTCTCCCCGTTCGCTTCTAGTGGACTCAAACGACCCAAAACCAGTTGGTAATGATCTAATGCAAAAATCGAAGCCCAAGTGACATACCAAGACTGGACTCATTATCTCCAATGTGGTGCGAAGTTTAGGGGCAGGAAAGGTATGTTATTGTGGAAATGATGGTTTGGAGACGAAATGGTTTTACTGCTGCTGTTATATAGTTGTTAGAGGAGTCATGCATCATAATTATTGAATTTATTTGTTATTTTAACTTTTCTTTTGGTGGGCTATTAGAACTTGCATTTTGAATCATTGAGGAGACATTTCTCAGGATTATGTTGTTTGAGTATATTTTTTGTTCTTTTAAGACTTTTGCTTATGATTAAGACATGTTATAAGAATGATGTAGGGAAAATTGTAAATAACCATCCCAACTTTGCGTGTTGATAATTTCAAATTTAGGTTTGTACACGTTTTTACATTAGGTGAACGGCATTGCTCACCTATCCTTTGCAAATATATTACCAAAATGATCAATTTTGTAGATTATGCGTAAAGTGCATAGATAAACTAGCTGGTGCTTGATGTTAGAAGTGAATTTGAACTGAAATCGCTACGGGGAAAAAGAAAAACTATAACTTTGGAATTGATCCCTGCTCACTAGTTTAAGTTATAAGATGCTTCGCTGATCAAGCTACAATCGATTCTCAACTGTTTGATTTTGAAAATAATAGCTAAGAATAACTTTCCTAATTTTCTCAACTTGTACTCTTCTTAAAAATACAGTTGTCAGAGAACTTTTATTTTACTAGTATTTTTCCAGTTAAAGAAAATCAAGATCCATGTCTAAGAACACTTTAATCAATTAATCTTACTATATAATAAAAATATAAAATGGAACCCAGTTTTCCGCCCATTTTCAGTTTACCTCAAGTGGGAACTTTGCAAAAAGTTGTAGAAAACTTTAAAAAAATATATAATAATAGTTTGGTGCATGTGAGCTAAATCTACCAGGAAAAAATATATTTAACTATGGATATATAATTTGATAATAGTAGTTATATTAATTTTTTGATGAAAAATATCTTTGTATTATTTTGATATTTTCAAATATTCTAATATAAAACAAAATATAAGGTTATTCTGAAAAACTAATTTAAGAAACACTTGAGAAAATTTGAGCCATACATAAAGATTCGAATGATTATTGTACAATAATAACAAAGATATTCACCCCCTAAACTAGTAAAAATAATTATTCCATAACATATAAAAACGACAAATGTTTAATTTTGCATCTTCTGTTGTAATTTGATTTAATATTTTGGTGATCATGATATATTTACTAATCGTGCGATAAAAAAATATTTAATTTTACATCTTCTGTAGTAATTTGATTTAATATTTTATTGTTCGTGATATATTTACTAATCATGCGATGCACGATGGGAAAATTCTAGTTAGAAATAGATTTCGTGTACTAATTAGAAATTGATCGTATCCTACCAACCAATTAAATATAAATTAGATTTGCAGCATAAATAAACTAAGTAAACAACTAAATTTATTGTTGCATCAATTTATTTAATACCTATGCAATTATAAAATTAACAAAAAATATTAAAATGATATTTTTATTTGGGAATTTTTTCTTAATAATAAAGGACATAAATCTAAGTCTAATAACATCGTCTCACTTAAAACTGAATATTACTAAAAGTGATCATTATTATTCACTTAAAACTGAATATTTAGTGTTTTTCAAAGGTATTTTTTCGTGAAAATAGTACTGGAAAATGCTACACCTGAAGATATATATTATATGCTTTATAGATTGATACAAATATATTTGAGCTTGTGTAAATATATGTATTTAAATAGTGAACAAAACATATAGGTACTTCGACATCACATATTATCTTTCTTCGTATATTGAAAGCCCAAGTCCGTAAAATGCTACTCGTAAGGCCCATTTGACAGCCCAAATCCTCCTAAGCCATCTGACGGGACCAACGCCAAAAATTAGGAAAAATAAAAATAGATTTTTATTTTATTCAGATTTTTTTCTTTCTAAAATCTGATCGCCAGTTCCTCTTGTCATTTGTGTTGTTTCATTTTCCTCGTCTAACCAGAAACTTCTTGAAACCCTAATCATCGTTGCGAATTTCTAGAGAGAGAAAATGGGGAAGCAGCCGGTGAGGATGAAGGCGGTTGTGTACGCCCTATCACCATTCCAGCAGAAGGTGATGCCGGGCCTCTGGAAGGATTTGCCGGGCAAGATCTCCCACAAGATCTCTGAAAATTGGCTCAACGCCACTCTCTTGCTGGCTCCTCTTATCGGCACTCACTCGTAAGTATATTCTATATTTGCGTTGCGTTAGATCTTGTCGATGGTGTGAATATTGATGTTGGAATTGTTCCTAATTTTTTAATGTTGCGATATTGGACATGGCTAAGGAATTCTTTGATCTGATTCCGGTTTTAAATGATATAATTTTTTTGAGAGTGATACAAATATTTGACATTCGTTGTTTCCTGGAGATGATGTTTCTATCATTGTAATTGAAGAAATAGAGCAATAAGGATTATTATTTATTTCATTTTCTGCGAGTTAAACTTAGGTGATTTTGTTAGCCTTGTAAATAAAAAATTCTTGGCACTGAAACACAGGTGTATTTATTTTGCCGAATTTCGGTGCCTTGTTGAATGGCCACCTGATGTAACATTTGAATTTTTAGATGTTGTAACGTGTATCTAGGAAAGTATTATAAGGTCCTTGTGAATAAGTGCTTCTGATTTTGCTTCATCTTGACATTGTTTATATTACACAAGACGTTCAAGTGTTTGTGGTGATTCCAGAGTAAAAACTAGTATTTTGAAGGGCACATCTCTAAAATCAGTTTGTCTTTAGGGATCCATGGGAAAATGATGATGTACTAATCGCAATGGTCCGCTGTTCTGATACCTTACACAGTACTTCATGATATAGGACAGTCGTATCAATATCAATTTGCATTGTATAAATGATCTTGATTATCAATTTGGGTTTAAGTGTTGTAGTCTCTTATGAGTACAATCGGACTCCATGCAAATGTCATCACTTTCACTCTTGTGCTATAATCTGCTGGGCAATACAATTAGAGAACTGTAATCACATTACCGCTGTTGCCAAGCCTGACAGTTATAATTCCTGTTTGCTAGACTCACATTCAAATTTTTTGGGCTTATTAATTGGATCAAACCAATAAATAACGGCCTAAGTGAAAACCTATTGTTCGATCAATTTAAGTAGTTTTGTGCATCCAACCCTGCATGTAGAAGATGCCATGTGGGTTAGGGGTTATATTCTTTGTTTATAGAAATCTTTGTGTAAAGAGGATAGGATTCTAGACTAGTGAGAACTCTTGTGTTTGTTGACTGGTCGAAAACTTCAGAGCTCTAAATCTGTGCCTTTGTGATTTCTGTTTTATGGGTGATATGACGAAGTAATTCGCTCTCCCCTCTCACGTGCTTGCAGGTATGTGCAGTGGTACCAGGAAAAGGAAAAGATGGAGCACAGATACTGAAACTGTTGCACCCGACTTTTATCTATGATGATAGTTCCCAAATTCTCTGTTTTTCACTAATAAGCTGATATGTGTTATGCCTGCTATTGCAGGTTATCAATTCTGAGTTTCTCAGACTTTTTTTTAATGTTTGTGAGGGAGGTGGCATATACATTGTTTTGTTACTGTTCTGCAACATGAATGATAGTCATAAATTGTATTAGCCCAAATTTTATGTTAAGTGTGATATCACGTGTGGCTTAGTATACAAGATCTCTAGGTTGATTGCATAGTTGTCGAGGGGTTTTGAACTCTTGGTTCAGAACCTATGGTTTTGGTTAGTTGGGTCGACAACAACGAAAATTTTGGTCCACGGTATTACAAACAGATTTTATTAATGAAAACTTCAATCCACAATTATTACAAACAGATTGGGTAATATTAGCAACTCTCGTGAAAACTATTAGATATATATGTGATACGGTGGACACAACTTAATATGTCCACTGCAAATGTGTAAATATCTTAGCTCTAAATTATGAATGAGTTATTTCATTGTTATTTTTAAAATTTTGATACATCAGCGGTGGATACAGATTGTGCCCACCGCAGGTAGGGAGCGGAATTAATACGTGATAATCCAACTATATAGGTGCAAGATAACTTAGAATACATATATATATATACACACATAGACACACACTCAATGTTTAGGGATGTAATAGAAAGGACTTAGAATACATATATATATACACACAGACACACACACTCAATGTTTAGGGATGTAATAGAAAGGGGTCTAATAGAATTGAGAGATCCGAATATTTAAGAGCTTGAGTTTGGTTTGTTAACTATTGAGTTGAACTAGAGTTTAATTTATTGAATACGTTGATGGTTCGCGAGCTTGCTCAAGCCTAACAGAGCCCAATCAGATCAATGAATATAAATTTTAAATACATAATTCATTATTAATTAATTAAAAATAAATTATGAATTCTTAATTTGAAATATGCTTACTAAAATCAATTAATTTGGTACTAAGAAATAATTTTAATTTTCTATATTAATGATAATTATAATTATAAAACTTATAAATTAAGTGTCAGTATACTAGTTCAAATTTTACGAATTAACGAACTTGCTTTCGAGCTAAATAATCGAATATTATTAATATTGAGTTTGGTTCGTTTATTTTAACTCAATCGAGTTTGTCAATTCGAGTCCCGATTAGTTCATGAGCGGCTTGATTTGATGTATTACATATTTCTTTTAATGTGTAATTACGACATATATAAAACTTGTGCAAACTAACCCTTTAGGAGTTAGAGCTGATCAGATCATTTTAAATGGGCCACCAATATGACGAACCTAGTATTGTATTATTTTGGGTGGATTTGGACCTAAGTCATTCGGACCCTTCTAGCATCCCTAGTCTTAGACAGGGCCGACCCTAATATTTTTGTGGTCCACCGTCCATGGGATAAATAAGAAAAGGGGCCCAATCAATATTTTTTCAGATGGAGATATTCATAACATAAAGTAATATATTATTTTATTTACAGGTTAAACAATATTGTTGCATCAATATTTTTAAATCATAGATACATATTCTACGTTTACTCTTCAAAAATTCATCTGCCGAGAATTACCAAAGCTGAATTTTACCGTTTATGAGTTTAGAATTAATTTTTGTGGTTCTGAAATATTGTTTTGCCCTTTTCTTTCTTATTTATCTACTTTTACTGGATTTATGTATTTGAGGGGCCTACTAAAGAGCAATTAAAAAATTGATGGCCCAATTAATTGTCAAATAGAAGACTGATGGGCCACTAAATTTATTTACAATATCTTATTGGATAATATTACAATAAGACTTATTGGGTTATATGACACTACAAAAAATTTTGGGGCCCCAAAATAGGCCAATGCGCCTCTAGACTACCCTCAAGGTCGACCCTGATCTTACACATAGACTTTTGTGGGGTAAATCTCAAATTTATTAGAAACTAATAACGAAAAAATCTACTCAAACAAAATCAATCGACTTAGAGGGTGTTTGGCTGAGCTTATAAGTTTTCCAAAACATCTTATAAGATGTTTAAGAGCTTATAAGTTCATTTAAAGTGTTTGGCAGTATTTGTAAAATAAGATCTTATTTCATTTTAAAATAAGTTGTTAACAGCTTATAAGCTGTTTTTAAAAAAGTATGGAAGGTCAAACTTATTTCTCAAATAAGATCTTACTAGTAAGTGCTCCCGTGCGATGCACGGGTATATTATGTTTTCTCAAAAAATAATTTATGTGTGATGTTAGAGAATTCAAATATTAAAAAAAAATTATTTTTTAGTCAGTAGATTTAATGGTTAGTGCTCAAATATGTATTATGTAAAATTATTACTGCTATCAATGCACAATCATG
>JAUEKW010149997.1:0-10034 GCA_032274785.1 Ajuga reptans
CATAGTACTGAAATAGGCCCATCAGGACCAATAGACTCAAACTCGAACTATCACAAAACAAGCCCAATTTTTTTTTCGGGGGTGCTACCCCCTAACCCTCGTCATTGGGCCCCCTGACCGTAATTCCTGCGTCCGCCACTGACGCACACGCAAGTAGAGTACACTAGTAATGGGCTAGCTAGGGATATGAATATTTATGGCCATGGATAAGGAATCTTAAAGGTGAAAGAAAAAGTTAGTGCCACCATGCAAAGGTGGTACAAATTCAAAATAATAATGTAGTTTCCAACAAACACTTTTTGTGTGTATAAAAGGGCACAATCTATTTTTGTGCATTGTATGAAATAAGTTTGAGCATAGCTACTTAGAGAGAGAGAGAGAGAAAAATGGGAGAATTATTCAACAAATTAAAGCCTTATTTGGCTATGCTATCTCTTCAATTTGGGTATGCCGGAATGCACATTGTTATCCTTCTATCATTCAAACGAGGGTTTAGTCATTGGGTTTTCGTTGTCTATCGCCACGCTGTTGCCACCGCCGCTTTTGCTCCTTTCGCATATTTCATCGAAAAGTAATACTTTTTTTTTTAATATTCGTCGTTGATTCTATTTTTTCTATTTGGAATTGGCTAATGATTTATTCATTTTTTTTAATTTTTCAGGAAAACAAGGCCTAAGATGACAAAAAAAATACTCTTCAAGATCATGGTGCTTGGTTTCTTGGAGTAATGCCTTTAAACACCTCATATATATTTTGCAAATGAAATTCTATTGCAAATTAATTGTGCTCATCTGCTAATATTACGATATATACGTAAAAAACTGTCACATAAGCAGGTGCTTTCAATGGTGCACACGGTAGTACAATTACTCACGTAGTATATATTATTCAAAATAAATTAGAAACTTAGCTATTCGTATAATAGAGGGGTACTGAGTTAAATTTACTTTCAATTTTTATGTAATACATAATTTTATCTTATCCCCAATTTTGGTAATTTATCAAGTATTCTCCTTTTCCACCCCCCTCCCAAACTTTATTATTTATTTTATATTTTATATTTAGTTTTAGTTTTATATTAACTAAAAGAAATAATAAGACGAAATCGTCTCTTGAAATTATAGCACTCTATGCATGGGCATGCATGGCCTCCTATATAAGACCAAAATAAATGCAAAACACTAGATTTCAGATATGGTTATTTAAAAAATATATTGTATAAAAATACATCAACTTATTATTTTTGCCTTGATACATATAATAAAAAAAAATCATACAAAATCTTAAAACACAGCGTGAATTGAGGATGAGTTTGGTGAGATTTAATCGTTGGTCACTAACCAGAGCCCGAAATTTCTGTTTTTTGTTTATTTATTTATTCTATTATATGTATTTCGATAGTGCATGTACGTATAGTAATGGATATTAGATTACATGTTACATTATTGTGTTTCGCCATGTTCACTAAACAACATATGTATTAGATGATGTCATTAATTAACATGTGTCGTCTATTAATTTATCAGGCCGGTGCTGGACCAGAACTTGTACGGCGTCGGAATCCAATACACATCTGCGACGTTTGCGGCCGCCACCGTGAATATCCTCCCTGCCGTCACCTTCATAATGGCTGTCATTTTCAGGTATGTTCAAATAATTCCAACTAACAAAAGATAAAGTTGCTGATGCTGAAGCAACTACTTTTTAATGTAAAGACAACCATCACCCTACTCGGGTATCAAAGTCGAAAAGAGGATTCCTTATTACATTTACTTACCATATGGTAAAAACTTATATAAAACTGTTTCATAAGTATATTTGTGTTTGATGAAACTAAAATTTTAAGGAATTGGGTCTTACGTAAGACAGTCTTACGTAAGTGTTACAGTGACTATTTAATTATGACTTGATGTCACTAGGGCACTAATTAGAATTCGGAGAAAATAAAAAAATTAATCATATATGGTCATTTTTTACTACTTTCATCGCCTATATCAAGACCAAAATTGTCATTTTTTAAATACTAATGATGGTATATTGTTATGAATGATTTTTAATGTTTTCAGCCCTGGTTCTTAATATTATGAATAAATAAAAAATGAGAAATAAAATCACCCCAATTAATTCTTTTCAAATAGCCATGAAAGGATCTTGAATCTTAGTGATTTTTATGACCAATATGGACGAATAGGCCCAAAAGTCTACTATCTGATTATAATCGTCCATGAGCCTATTTTTCTTTTTTAGAATAAGATACACACTATTATGGAATTCTATAAGGTACAAACTCACGTTTAGCCACTAATTGTACCTGTAAATAGTAAATACCCCCTATTGTAAAACATATTTTCCTACCCAAAATAATAAAACAGAAGTTTTCTTTATAAAAGTTAAATGAGATTCAAAGTCCAGCCAAAAAGAAAAAGAGTGATTCTTGCGTGTGGCGATCACACGGTGTGACAGCGTGTGACGGAATACACTTTTACAGAAAAAGTGATATTTTTGCCTAAAACAGTGATACAAAAAATGATATTTTTTTCCAAGTCACACGGTGATACTTTTGGTACAAAAAGTAATACTTTTTTGTCTAAAAAAATAATACTTTTATTTAATAACAGTGATATTTTTACTACAAAAAAAATGATACTTTTTCCGGTCACACGGCCATCACACCGTGTGACAAATTTTTGACAAAGAAAAATGAATAAAATCTGTTCCAAAATTAAATAATATAAAAAAATAATACACGAATTATCTCACAGGATGGAAAAGGTGAATCTGAAAAAGTCGCCTAGTATAGCCAAAGTAATTGGCACCGGAGTAACAGTGGTAGGAGCAATAGTGATGACCTTGTACAAAGGCCCCGCCGTCAACAGCCTCTGGCACGGCAGCAGCCACAACACCACCGCCGCCGCCGCCGCCAATCAGCACTGGGTCTCCGGCACTATTATGTTGCTCGGTTGTATTGTCGGCTGGGCTGCCTTCTTCATCTTGCAAGTAATTATTCAATCCAATTTCTTTTCTTAGCTTTATTATTATTATTTTTGGAAATTAAAATTATAATTAAATAATTTTGTTATTGATCAATTTTTTTTTTTTTTTTTTGGACAGAATAATACGTTGAAAGAGTACCCTGCAGAGCTTTCATTGACAGCCTTAATTTGTTTTATGGGAACTGCTGAAGGTGGAATTTTGGCTGCAATAATGGAGAGGCGTGCAAGTGCTTGGACTATTGGCTTTGATTCTAGGCTTCTTGCTTGTGTCTATTCTGTGAGTAGTTCGAATCGTCTGTCTCACTTTTACGCGTTCAACTTTTGTTCTACACTCAGGGCTAGTTTAGTAGGTTTTATTAGGCCTTATTAAAAAGTTAATAGGTTGGCATTTAGTTAAACAGTACCCCATATTAAAATGTTAGTAGGGATAGTTTTGTATTTCCAAGGTTCATAATACATTATATCCTCTACCAAACACACTACAGTACCACATAAGATAGCAAGTAGCAACTATCACTATCTAGGTTACGAAACAGGTAAAAAATTAATCGAGATACAAGCTTATCTAAATTCGAATCTTATCTGGTCTAATCCTATAAAGATTACCAAACTAGCCCTCACATTATTATTATTTGGATTAATTACGTAAAACTTTATGAACTTTTGGTCAATTATTATTATTTTTTTTTTTGAGGGAAGAACTTTTGGTCAATTATAATATATAACATGACATTTTAACTATAACGTAAAAATGTGCTACATTTATATTGCAGGGAATTGTTTGCTCAGGAATAGCATATTACTTGCAAAGTGTAGTGAATAGGATGCGAGGTCCAGTGTTTGTGACATCATTTAGTCCTCTCAGCATGATCATCACTGCTATCTTGAGTGCCATCATTTTGGCCGAGGAACTTCATCTCGGAAGGTATTCTGACTTCTTGAAACGACTAATTAGTAACGATACGTTATTTCTGCTTACTAATGTTTTTTTTTTCCAAAATGCAGCTTAATTGGAGCAGGGATCATAGTATTTGGGCTCTACAGTGTGGTTTGGGGAAAAGCAAAAGAGAATTCAGCTTCAAAGACATTAGAATATGAAAATGGCAAAAACCAAGAATTGCCTATTGTGGACACATATTTTAAGGACAATATCGATGAAACTACCGTGAAATCAAAAAGCAACCACAAGAATGCCCTACCGGAAGAGCCTTGATAATGAAGGGTTATCCGGGCCCTACCCCGACCTCTACCACAACTTACTTGTTTCATCGTTTCTGTATAACTGTATTTCATTTCGTGTACTCAAAAGTGGTGTTCTTCCCCTCCGCTTCTCTCTCTCTCCTTTTGTTATAACATTTGAACGTCGCTTCTGTAAGATGTAACATTTGAATGTTTTCAATAAAAGAGAATCTAATTTTGTCCGTAATATTGTATTTTAATTTAAGTAACTTCCTTCTCGTTGTGAATTTGAATGTAAAATCGAGGATACATGGTAAAAAGGACATATAAAATGTATGTTAGTAAGTGACATTGTGGTATTTAGGAAATAAATAAAATAAACAATGATGAACGATTGTCAATATCCAATTATTTTTTAAAAAAATATATGGTAATGTTGAATTAATTTGGATTTTTTTATATTTTTTTAGTACGTACTATATATATGGATGTTGAGATGGGTTTGAACTTTGGAACATCAATAAAAATGATGAGAGAGAAAGATCATGAGTCATTAGTATTTGGGTCAAGCCCAGACGAAAAATCACGGGCTCAGGCCCAATATAAAATATTACACAGATAGTCCTATATACCTATTACAGAGATTATTAGCCCAATCCAAGCCCAATGTTTGGGCCAGCCTGTCCAAATAAAAAATTGGGCTTCAATTTTCTGCAGCATTTTTTCGAAGGTGGGCTCTACCGCTCTAGGGATGCAAACGATTCGAGCCGGGCCGAGCTTCATAACAGAGCCGTTATTCCCGGCTAGCATAGAAGTCTCTCGCGCCGAGCCGAGCTATAGATGTTCATGTAAGGTTCATTTATTTTTAATCGAACTCGAGCCGAGCCGAGTCTTATTTGAGAGTGTCTGATTATGTTCACGAACTAATTGGTTTTGTCACGGACATCAAACAAACACGCAGTTTCCTAAATCTCCGTACAAATAGGCGAATTTAACCAAATATTCATTATAATAAGAGGTAATATAAGAATATTATTTTATATATATAATGAATATTATTGTTTTGTTGTTATTTTTATTATTACCCAATTATTATTAATTGGGTAGCGAATAAATTTGTTCTCAAGCTTTAAATAAACGAGCAAATTATATTCAAGTTTTGTTCGTTTATAAAACGAGCTTAAAATTTATTCGTTTAATCCAATAAACGAGCTCGTTAACACGCTATTAGTTTACAACTCTAGTGGGCTCTATCATGAAAACTGAAATACCCGCCTGCTGATGAAATGTCGCCTCCTGATTGGTATTTTTTTTTTTTTTTTTTGGGTTGAAACATTTGATTGGTAAAGTTGCATTTTTTATTAAAATCTTCAATGGGAGAGTTGTAATCAAGATTCGCCACTTGGGTTTCTGATTAAAGATTTTGATTCTACTCCGTCTATTCTGTACAATACTCATCCGGGTTTCAATTTCTGCTCCAGATTGAGTGAGAGAAATCGGTCGAAGAAAAGCCCTAGATGAACTGAAGAACTTGGGTCGAACCCAGTATTGAAGAAAATGGCGATGTGGGTATTCGGGTACGGGTCGATCATATGGAAAACGGGCTTCCATTACGATGAACGCCACGTGGGTTTTATCAAAGATTACCGCCGTGTCTTCTACCAAGGTTTTGTTATGCATATGTTGTATTTTAGTCCGTACTAAATTTGTTTAATTTTCTTGTTTTTTGCGAATTAATTATCTGGGCTTTTCTTACATGGTACAGTTTTTTGGGCAATCAGCTTTAACATACTTTTGACTTAGTGTGAAATGATTGAATAATTGTTAGCTGTTGATTGTGGTTATGTTTTCTGGTTGAAGCTTAAGCAGAAGAAGAATGGGTTATTTGTATTTTCTGTTTAAATATTAAAATTGAAAACCAGCAATAAAGATTTGAAAATGGTGATTAATTTGCAGGAAGCACAGATCATAGAGGAACTCCGGAGTTTCCTGGCAGAACAGTCACTTTGGAGCCTGCAAAGGGGGAAGTTTGCGTAAGTTTCTCTCTTTTTTTATTTGTTCTTTTTTCATTTTTAGCAAAAAAAAACTGATTTTGCTTCACTGCCAGTTGAGTAATATGTGATAAACTGATATTTTGCTTTGACTGATCTATTGGAGGACATTTGTGAAGGTGGCATTGTTGAATTCCAATGCTTTCTTTCTGTTGCAAAACCCCCGACTAGTTTTAACTAGTCTTCCCATTGGCGCTAGGCTCTCATTGGCCGCCTATATTTTTTTCCCATTTGTTTTCGCATAACCTCACCTATGCCCGGCTTAGGCTTAGCCCTGTCTAAGCTCAAACTTGCCCTAGCCTGCCGCCTGAGTAGCGCCTAGTTACTTTTACATCATTGTGTTTTCTTCTGAATTGCATCTTGCTTTGTAAACTAATTAGGCAGGCGAATTGGGGCTAATTTAACTGTCAAAATGTGATTAAATCTTGAAACTTATTGTAAATTACATGTTCTTGATAAGTTGTTATTAACATGGTGGACAGTGGGGTGCTGCTTACAAAATAACCCACAAGGAAGATCAACTAACTGCTTTGGAGGTACCTTCTCTTTCCATTTTAATATAGTTTCAAACAGAAAATTCAACAAGATTTCTTACCATGGCATTTCTTTTAGTATAATCTGACACTCAACATGATTCAAATTTGTTGCGTGTAGCATCTCGAAGTGAGGGAGAAGCAGTATGACCAGAAGGCTTATGTCGACTTCTTCACTGTACGTAAATTTCAACAATTTTCGTCATATTTTTTCATTCGAGTTGCCAAAGTTCTGATGAAGATATCTGTTACAGGAGCCAAATGATTCAACCCCTTTTGTTTCCGGTGTCATGGTGTAAGTCGAAGACTTCCATTCTCTCCCGTACATGTTTCATTACCGACGTTTCTTTGAACAAAAATCTCACAGTTTTAACTGTTCAGTTACATAGCATCTGCAGACAAGAAGCTGAACAAGAGCTATTTGGGACCTGCCTCAATTGAAGAAATCGCCATGTACGAATCTTGAATTTCCTTTCCGGCTTATATTTATTAAATTTTTCGATGTTTTAATCTCGATTTGGTTGGTTGTTAAAACGTAGTGTTTGTTTCTGACATTGCAGTCAAATAGTTAAGGCAAAAGGCCCCTCAGGACCAAACAGAGAGTACCTCTTCAAGCTGGAAAATGCCCTTGCTCATATAGGTAATTCTGGATTATTTTGCTCAAATCGGGTATGCGACTAGTCGCTAGGCTGTCACTTGCTGATCCGATTTTGTGATGGACATCACATTTAGGTATTTTCTGGTCCTAGGCGGACTAATCAGACAATTAGTCGGCCTAGACGTCCCAAACAGAATTTTCTAATATAGCTTTTTTAATATTTTTTTATATATTGCTTTCAATTTAAGATTTAGGCGTTATGACGGTACAATAATTTGAAAATATTAGAAGTAGGATTTAAGTAGTAAAAATTTAATTAGAACTGCCAGCTAGTCGATGATTAGGCGGTCTAAGCGCTAGCCGGTTCTAAACCGTCCGACTCCTGATTTACGACTCCTGCACTCTTGGTTTTTATGAACTAATTTCACAATGGTGAATTGCAGGATGTGAAGACAATCATGTGACTGACTTGGCCAATGAAGTTAGGCGCATTCTCTTATTACAAGGGGAATTGACTATTTAATACTATTTTAAAACCAGAAATTGTTATCTTATTTAAAAACCAATATTTGTACCAATTCTTTCACTCAATGTACAAGAAGATCTGGTGTCTATTATTGAAGTTTTGAAGCATATATTCTCTGTCCTATAATAAGAATCATGTTTAAAAATATATAACTTTTTATTTTTAATTGAATTTAATAAAGTACAACTCTCCAAAAACTATCAAAACGCATTCGCACGACTTATTTTATTTTTTTATTTAACTTATTCAAGCATATATAACTTTTTCAGTAAAACGAAACATTGATTGTAAAACGTGACTTATTATGGGATAAGAATTTTTTTCAAATATCCCACTTGCTTTACGGGGCAGCGGGAGTACGACGCAAGCAAAACCCAAAAACAATCACAAATAAATTGCAACAAATTGAACAATAAAACTCAGAAAATCTGCGAGGCAGAAAGCAAAAACATGACAGCTTAGTAGATTACGATAGGGAATTGTGTGAAATTTCATCACAATAAGCAGCAATTGTATCAATCTCTACGTCACAGAATGGCGCACACAACACAATCTACACTTATGTACATTCGACAACTAATTGAAGAAAATAGTATTTTCTGTTCTTTTTCTTACAACATAAATATCACGAAAGTCAAGCCACTAGAATATACATACAAGAACAAACCCGATCCTCATAGGACCTTAAGGGCTGCTTTGCTCGTGTGATGGAGCCCAATTGTAGCAAGTTTCAGAATAGCACGACCTTGGTACAAACTGCAAAATACAAGTACCATTGAGCAGAACTTATCAGGTCATTTTACAATACGTAAACAAAGACTTGAAGGGCCAAACTTGGTCTAGTTTGGTTCCTTTCTAAGAAGAATAGACTCAAAATCTGAGAGCTCCAAAGGCAACATTATAAGTGTATGAGCATAAGAAACTTCTGTGTTTTTCTCATTCTCCTTAGGATATCTAGTTTTTGATACACGGCGTATAACACTAATGACTAATGTGACGTTCATTATCCCTTCTGCCCTCCTCCATTGAGTTCGATTTCAACCAGATTAAAGCTCATTTAAATGTTTCATATGTTCGGCTAAAGAAAAAATGAAACTATTGTCCCTGATGCTTATAGGGTCCATCCTTTTAAGACAATATTGCCAATTTACATCAACTCGGTCATACATGAGAAATCCTCAAAAAGTCTAACCATGAGAATCCATCTAATTGAAATTATAATTGATGATGATTATAATCATGAGATGATGATGAGTGACCATCGTAATAGCATTTTTTAACTTAACTTTCAACACACAGTAAATTAATTAAATCTGCTATATTTCTATTTTAATGGCTGCAGTGATATTTCCCATATAACTGCCTCCGCCTTTCTGCATGCATTTGGAGGTTCATAAAGCATTTGTGAACAAACATTTGTTTGAGGCTAGATATATCAAAACTGCGTAGCAAGTTAGAATAGCCTGTAGGTAATTAGTGCCAAAGTGTACAGCTACAGATTAGTGCAAGCAACATGCTAAAACTACCAGTTGTAAAGATTACTGATTGTCTCCAACAGCAAAACTCTGGTATATGTTAGGCATATAAGCTAGGGAACCCTAACTTAACCCAAAATCATGGTCAAAGGTAAAGGCTTCCCACTTATATGCCCTTCCACATTCTCATGTGGAACCGATGTGGGATATCGTAATAATCCATCCCCCTTTCAAACATGTGGAACCGATGTGGGATATCGTAACAGTATACTTGGAACTTACCTCGCCAGAGCAAGACCCCATGTAGCTAGAGTGTAAAACATCGCCCCAGCATGCCAAATATTTAGCATTTTCTCTACTTTATTCATGCCTTGCAATGCTTTCGACAAAGCTGCAAGTGAGAAAATATAATTGAGATCCCATGATACACACACACATATATATTTGGGGGGGGGGGGGGGGTAACCAGTGGGGGTCCAATAATAAGGTTAACAAATTGACAGGTTGTATCCTTGCGGCTACATAAATGCATTTTTTCTGTTCATAGAGCCTCAAACTACTACGGGACTCGGGGGAAACTACTGCAAATCCTACCTTTTTGTAGCTCCGAAGGGGTCAAATTCTGCATTGCCAAGAAATAGTAACATTGTGAGTTCGAAATATAGTCATAAAAAGTTTA
>JAUEKW010150008.1:0-10033 GCA_032274785.1 Ajuga reptans
ATCTTATAAGCTCTTTTATCCAAATACTTTATTAACTTATAAGCTCTTGAAAAATTACATCTTATAAGCTCTCAAAACAATTTATAAGATGTTGGTGCTTATAAAATGTTTAAAATAAGCTTAGCCAAACACCCTCTGTATCTCATCATCATTACAGGATCAAGAAACATCAATACTAGTATAAAATAAATACCATGAATGAAAATTTTGAGAAAAATGGTGGTATTTTTGTTGTTCTTGGTGCCAAAAATTAAAAAAGATGTTTATCTCACACCCGATTGAGATCAAAGGTTGGGATACTTGTGGCTATTTAAGATTTCCATTAGTTTTAGTTTCTTCTTAAATTTCTTTCTTATATTTTTTGGGATAGACCTGGAAAATGGACCTGGAAAATTGAGGAGAGTGTTTGTCGAGATGGACCTGGAGAAATGAAAAATTGGGGAGAAGGGTGTTTGTAATAGTGTGGGGATTGGTACGGGGAGAGAGAGAATATCACATTATAGTAGTTTTATTTTATTTTTTCCTGTAGGCAGTGGTTTTTTTTCTCAAATCTTGGAGGTCTCTACATAAATTTTTGTGTTGTGGATTATAGTTATTTTTCGTCTTAATTATTTCTCGATTGTTTTCTACTTGTTCCTATATATAAATAAACGTGGATTAATGTGTCCAACAATTTGTGCTTCGAAAGACTATGTTCCATGAAAAATTGATAAGAATCAATTGTTTGGTCTCTGAATGAGCAAAGGGCTTTTTTACCTAATTATTTGTTCAGATTTTAGTATGGCTGAAAACCTAACAATATTTGACTTTAATAGCTCAAAAAAATTAAACAAAGCAAAACCTCCAATAAAATCCACATATTTGTGCTACCACTAATTATTCATCATTTATTAGTTGTTAAAACAGCAACTTTGATCGAAGTCGGTTTTATATTGGATACAAATGATTAATTTGTTGTGCATAGAACAACATCATCAAGTGCTAGTATTGTAACAACTAGCTTATGGGGTAACTAAGGCAGTGTTTGCGGTTGCTTCTACTTTTAAAAATTGATTAATTGTAGAGATTATGAAAAAAGTGTTTTGCACTAAAAGTTGGAAGATTATATAGATTGCAATATTTAATGCACATAACCAACTCTTTTTAGAAATGGAACATGTATCAACCAAATAGAATCAACACACTTATTGATTACGTCCCCTTGAAAAATGTAATTATAATTAGGGCTAGTTTGGTAGCCTTTATAGAATTAGACCATATAAGATTAGAATTTAGATAAGCTTGTATATAGATTAATTTTTTACATGTTTGGTAGTCTAGATTACTCATGGTTACTATCTTGTGTGATGTGTTTGGTAGGGTATAATATATTATGAACCATATGAAAATTACAAAAAAATCCATACTAACATTTTAATATGGGGTATTGTTCAACCATGTATTACTTATCTAGCCACACATGCGAGATTAATAATATGAAGATGGTCTACTGCTTTGCAACGTGCCCTAATGTTATTGTGGACCATATATCCAACTACCAAATAACACGATATCGATAGATTAACTCTAAATGGATTTATTAAACTAAACGTGCTAAGTCCAAGTCCAATTTCTCAACCTAACCACGGGAGAACTTATCAAACTAAAAAAATGTGATAAGACAAGAAAACAAATAATTTTAATTGGACTTTTGAGTCATGTCACCTTCCCTCCTGTTTGCCCACGACCTAGACAAAAGTCTACGTCGTCGTTTTATATAACTTATCGCTCAAGTTTGTCTGATTTGGGTCTCAAATTATATGTAGATGAGTACACATGTTACCATCACCATTATATAGAAGGTTTCAATAGTTGTTCAATCCAACCTAAAATCCGTGACCAATAATTTATACTCTAGTAATATTTATATTAAAAAAAAAATCTCAATTTGTAAATTTCTTGTACTTTTTCTTAGGTCGTGTTTACAAAGTAATTTCAACTTATATTATGCTCAGAATATCTTTTAATTGATGTTCACTTATTTTAAAATAAAAGAACTAATATCCTTTAGTTTGGTCTAGACCGATGGAAAAAATTAAATAGGCGTGTGACATTTCAGATAATTTGTATTCTTTTGGGAGTAAAATAGTCATAGTAGTGCTTTCATTTATCATCATTGTGTAAGTTTTGACATTGCCTCCTCATTATTAGTGAAGGTGGCAATGCAAGCCACGTGGCCCGCGAGCCTATTAGACTAAGACACGTAGTCGAGTCATCCCAAACCCACATCAACGCACCCTTCCTTTTCTTCTTCACAGCCACTCACATCTTTGTTTCTTCTTCACAACCACTCTTGAGAAAAAAGAAAAAAGAACACACCAATCATTTGATTCATAGAAAGATAAGAATCAGATAGATTGGAGGAAGACAAAAATGAAGAATAGCATTACGGCCCAAGGGTTCAAATTGTCACGAACTTTGTTGTTGTAAAGGGGATTATGAACGAAAAGAGATAAATGTCGAGGGCTTGTTGTTGCTACATATTGTTTTGTTTAATTTTCAGTTGAGAGATGAATTACTGTAATAGTATTCCCGAATAAATAGATAATCAATCAAACATCATTGACAACTGAAGCATCGAGTCTAAAATTCTAATATTATTGAATCTGGCATTCAATAAAAGATTAAAAAACGAAAAGAACAATATCCGTGTTTGAGGAGCTGCTTCACCATTGTTGAATGGAATCCCTGGGGATGCAGGGTAAAAGAATGTTGATTTTAAGGGTAATATTAAGAATTTAGAATTACCATTTTTATTTTAGGCCTAAAGACATATTTTAGCTAGCCCGATTATTAGGCTCATTTTGCTTGATCTATTATTTTGGTAAAACTCCAAAGTTGGGTACCAATATCACATGTCTAGTGTTGTTTTATTTCTGTAATATTATTTTTCCTTTGAATTATTATTACTTAGAAAATAAAATAAGCCCATTGGTATCTGCTGTCCATATTTTTGGGGACCGTCCAACACATTCCTTGGAAAGGGAAGATGATCTTTCGTGTGGGGATTGGATTGTTCTACTAGTACTGGAAAATCATCCTTTTCTTTCTCACCTAACAATTCCAGACTTTTCTCTTTAAAAATGAAAAACAAAAAGAAATATACTGCTACCGCCTTTAAAAATCTATTTGACAGCAACCCCATTTCAACTACAGAGAGATAGAGAGACGAAGTTAAGGAAAATAAAGAACGTTATACAACACTCCTTATATATATGTAGTTCATGTAAATCTGCAACCGCGTTGAAAGTCGACGCCATAGAGAGAGTCCAGACAGTTGAGCGAAAGCACGAATTAAATGCATTGAGAAACAGGTAATCATCTCAAGTATATCAAATTTAATGTTCATCATCAACTCTTCGTTATCCATTTTCCTTGTTATTATCTCTTCAAATTTCCACCTCTTTTTCTATATGAAAATCTCCGTACACTAATTTTATTTTCCTTTCGTTTCTTGCTCGAACAAATTAGTCTTACTGTTTTATAGTTGGTGTTGCTAATCTCTCTCGATTTCCTTATGAACAATCATTCGATCGACGGGGATCTTATTGACTTATGTTAAATTTCACTTTATAATCATTCTATTTATGTTAGCTTTTGTTTTCAGCTAATCTTTTACATGGCCGTTCTGAAGCTCAAACTTGAAGCCGCCTTCTGAGAGACAAAAAAAAAATGAGGTGTTTCTATTACTTTAAGGATAAAAACAGGAGTAGATTACAAAAATCAGCTCCAATTCTCAACAACCAGAGCCAATCTGATATATCAGACGCGGATAGAGGTACCAAGTCGTCTTGTTCGGCTATTTCGCCGCGCAGTATACCCGAATTATACGAAGAGAGAGCTCACAATTTGAGAAGTTTCACATTCTCTGAACTCAAACAGGCGACTAACAATTTCAGTAGATTGCTTAAGATTGGTGAAGGTGGTTTTGGGAGTGTTTATAAAGGGTCCATCAAGCCTGCTGAGGGAAAGGGTGAACCCATTGTGGTTGCTATCAAGAAACTCAATAGTGATGGTTATCAGGTCTGATTCTTGTCTACAATTTTTGTCACAAGTCAATGTTGTGAAATAGATTGTCTGATGGAGAGCTTTTGTTTCTTTTCGCTGTCTTTTTGGCTTCTGCTAGTACTAGATTGTTTCCTTGATTGTTTTGGATTCGAATTTGGTTAGTTTCGTTGTTATTTTAGATTATAGTCATAAACTCTCAGCAGACATGATTCTTGAAATGTATGTTGTTAAAGATTGCCAGAACCTTGAATGTGTCTATAATTTTGTAAATTCTGCTAAAGATTTTTGGCTGAGAATTACTAATTAGGAAGGATTGATGTGTTACTAAACCAGAATTGAATTAATGCATCTGTGCCCTTTCATTCTTTATCATTTGGATATTGCTGAATCACTTAGGAGCTAAAAGAAAGCCCGAGTTTAACAATCTGTGTTATTTGATCAATGTATAATCATTCTGAAATAGCCGAAATATAATGTCTATGTTACTTTTGTTTGTTGTATCTTAGGGTCATAAACAATGGGTAGCTGAAGTGCAGTTTCTAGGCGTGGTGGAACATCCAAACCTCGTAAAACTGATTGGATACTGTGCGGTGGATGGAGAGAGAGGTATCCAGAGGCTACTGGTGTATGAGTACATGCAGAACAAAAGTTTGGAAGATCATCTTTTCAACAAGGCTTACCAGCCATTGTCCTGGGATTCTAGACTACAGATAATGCTTGGAGCTGCTCAGGGTTTGGCTTATCTCCACGAGGAATCAGAAATCCAGGTTTTTTCTTATTCGCCATTCTGACTTTACTTTTCGTTATGATTTTTTTCTGCTTAACATATAATATTTCTAATTCAAACCCCTCCGGTAAAATAAGACACTTTCTCACGTAATGCTAGTAGATGCTGAATAATAAGTTGTTAGGGGAGGCTGTTAGTTTGGTAATATTCAGATCACTAGCCCAGAGCGGAATAGACGGTTCCTTCAGTACCGTCCCCAACTACCTTGAAGCTCATGGCCGATGACATAGAAGACGAAAAGGCTTTTTTTTTTTTTCTTTAAAGGAGAGATCTTTTAGCCACAATGTAAAATTTGTTTGTTAGCTACCCTTCCTATTTAGTGGTCCAAGCTAAGGTGGAACCGCCTGATCTTTTATGGTATGAGCGTATATAGGTGGAACGATCCCGGTTTATTATACGGGAGAACTATGGTAGAAGGGGCTAGTACAAGCAAGAAGGGTATGGCCTATTTCTGATGAAACGGGCTGGTGTAGGAGTTACAAGCAAGAAGGGTAAATATGTTCGTAAAAACAAAAAAAACCAAAAAATAAAATGAAAAACAAAACAAAACGGTTAGGCTGGCCTTTTATAATTATGAACAGAAACTCCTATTTTTACTCCACTTCATCCAATTACGTTTGGGGTTTACCTTTGCTCATACACGATGAGAATCATTCCAGATTATCCAAAGACTCCACAGGCAGAGCTGCAAAATTAGTTTTTAGTTCTTTAGAAATGATGAATATTCTGTATACTGATTTGTTCTGTGTAAGAGCTTTAGTTTGAAAACACTGAGTGGTCCTAGGTGCTCACTGTTGTTTTATCCATTGGTTAGGTTATATATCGAGATTTCAAGTCATCAAATGTGCTTCTCGACGACAGCTTCAAGGCAAAGCTTTCAGACTTTGGTCTAGCCCGTGAGGGCCCTAAAGCTGGTCATAGCCATGTTTCAACTGCGGTATGTTCACTTCCTTAAACATGGGATGACTATGTTGTTTAAGAATGGAAGGCTACACTTTTTTTTTTAATTTTATTTTGTCATGAATAAGTTTGAACTGTCAAAAATTTAGCTACATAAGTCTAACTTAGTAGCCTGTATTTCATCTGTAGGTTGTCGGGACATACGGGTATGCTGCCCCGGACTACATAGAAACGGGACATCTCACTTCCAAGAGCGATGTTTGGAGTTTTGGTGTAGTCTTATACGAGATCTTGACGGGCAGAAGATCCCTAGAAAGGGATCGGCCAAAAACAGAACAGAAGCTGTTGGAATGGATCAAACATTATCCAGCCGATGGCAGGAAGTTCGGCATGATCATAGACCCAAGGCTTGAGAATCAGTACTCGCTCAGTGCAGCCCGTAAAATTGCTAAACTAGCCGATACTTGTTTGGTGAAAAGCGCAAAGGATCGACCCAAGATGAGCAAAGTGGTCGAAACCTTGAAACAGATAGTTCAAGTTGAAACCATGGAAAGCCCTCCAACAAAATATGTGGATAACGGTGAAGATGAAGTGCTAAAGGAACAGCCTGGGAGGGATATGGGGGCCTCGGAATCGGCCAAGAGGCGTATCGCTCACCTGGCTAAGATAAGCGAACACATCGGTGGAGTGAGTAGAAGAAGGTATATGCTCATGCAGAGGGCTAAAGTGACATGATGTGCATAATAAGGTAAGTGAATTCCACTAGCTGGCCTTAGTTGCATCGGTTTATGGTTCGTTTTTCGGTCGAATATCGAGCTATTTGATCAGTGTAAGAGCTACTGTGTTTGAATTTTTGTAAAATCAATCAGGTGTAGTGCTGATGACTTCTGGTTGTGCCTTGTGGGAATGGGAAAAAAGGAAAAAAAGAAAAGTGTATTATTGGAAAGTTGTTGGAATTAATTACGGGGTGGGTTTGACCTATGTACATTAAGTTAGATTACAAATATTTTTGTTATTTGTATGCTGCATCTATTATTTTGAAAAAGGAAAATCATATTTTCCGGAATTTGCTGCGTAAATTCTACATTTTACAGTTTCGAGTAAGGATTTCAGTTCATACACTTCTCACTGCCCTCTGTTTCTAGTTTTCCATTTTTTTGGAATTTATTATATTGCTTGTTTTATTTCTTCTGAACTTTTAACCACGCTCTACTAATGAAAAGGTGAAATTTAATTAATTAAATAAAAGTATAGAGGACAGAATATTAGGACGGGACTTAAAAAGAAAAAATATCTATAATTCCGACAAAAAAGAAGCTTGAGGAGGAACATATGTTACAGGTAATATGTTGCTGCACAAAAAAAAAAGTTATACTCCATGTAATATGGGTATCTTTTTATTTTGGCCTGGTTAGTTGGACTTGATAGATATCTTGGGCTAGAATATTGCTGAAGCCCATTAGTAATGTGCAACCATATTATTTGATATTTGTTGGGCTAGATATTTGAATTTTTATATCATACTAAAAAGTAAAAACAACATATTGTCAATTCAAAATGTACTTTATATCCGAAACTCAATTACTGGGTTTTCGTTGCCACTAGAGAGTTTTTCTTTCATTTATTTTAGAAAATTATTGAAGTAATTCCTTTTACCGTCCAAGTTCAATATAAATAGTTGAATCGTGAATAAATAATCAAATCTAATCAAAATAATAAACAAATAAAATTACGTTTTCCGAATACAATTTTCATTTTAATATTTGCAATATAAATGTCAAACTAAAAATTATGGAAAATGATTAATTTGATATATACTAACATAAAAATCATGTTAGAAATTAAAATGTTATTTAAAAAAAAAAAAAAAAAAAAAAACCAATAGAAGTATGACAACAAAACAACTTCTATGCTTACATGATTTTTTTGAAAGGTGTATGCTCACATGTTCGAATCTTGCTACATGGCATGTGTACAACACACGCCAAGTAGCGTGCACATGTTGTACAAACACTAGCCTTTTCCTTTCGTTCTTAGTAAAAAGAATTCCAAAATTTGTAATTATGTGGGAAACACAAAAGATTGTTTTTTTTTACAATTTCAAGTTCCTTATGACTTTAACGTACCTAGATTTATCATAACCAAAATATTTCAATAAATTATTTAATCCCTTATATTGACAACAAATGTTTTATAATAATTTCTAGCATATCTTTTCAATCATTTTCCACTAAAAAAAGAGAAATGCAATTTTCGGGAATTTAACAACTTACTATTTATACCAATGTTGCTTTTTTTTTTGTGTGTGTGTGTGTAGTAATAGATATACATTGTGGCATGTAATTTGTGTAATAAATTAACAATTTAGCCCAATAATTTATGAAACTATTTATTAAGTACTTCTAGTAACGGTTTATAATGTATCTAGGGTGTTTTCCATAACTTTTTATAAGTGATTGTTGGCTTTTGATTTAATAAAATCTATTTGGGGCGATTTTAAATAACAACTTCTACGTTTAAAAAAGTTGATTTGACCCATAGGCTAAAGCAAATAACAACCTGCTTCTAACAGCTTTTCTCATTGTTTTTCTCTTTTTTTGTCAAAAATTATTTTTGTTATCAAACCTTACCTACTTTTAATTATAAGCAATTTTACCACAATCTCTACTTTTAATCACTTTTTTTAAATTTTCAACTAAGGAAAAACACCTATATAATGATTTAACAATAACAATATAAATAAATAAACTGAAAATGATAATGAACCATACTTACTTCAGTTAGAAAGTTCGAAGGTAGAAGTACTAAACCCTCATATTTTTGTCAATGCTTAGGTTTCGTATAGTTATATATTTTTATTATTATTATATCAATTTCAATTTCATTGTGTAAAGATCTATGACATTAAATACAAGATCTACTTATACGGTTGAAGTAGATGTGAAATGTTAGACAATACGGTACACGGTCATACCCCTATTCCATTCTAGAAGCTTTGACTTTGTTTCATCATACTTCTTTGAACAAGTCTTGTGTGTGGCAGTCTGATAGCTATACGGATCTTATTTCGTATAACAGGGATGAATTTAAATAGGGTAAGAACTTAAATATGCGTGATGTGTCATTAATTAAGGCATGAACTAGACCCGTCAAATGGAATGGGATCCGTGTGACCGTCACACACAAGTTTTTGTCTACTTTTTACATATTTTTATTGTGGTTCATATAATCTCTATTTGGTATTATGTTTTAATTTTTCATTTACTAATTGTAGCTCAACTAGTTAGATACTTGCCAACTCAGACTAGTAACTTTGAATTTATCGACCTCTCTCTATCAAAATTTATACTTTAAAAAAAAATCTATAATAATAATACACCATCTGTGGCATATGTTTTGAAACTTGACTACAATGCAATAAAAAAAAAGATAAATAACGATATAACTTGATTTGGTGGGTGACTTGAAGTCATCGTTGTAATAAATAATTCAAAAAATAAAAGAAATACATTATTATATTACTATAATAAGGCCATTGATAGCTACGTAGCCCCAATAAATGAAGCGACTTTGTAAGCAAGGATCTGGGAAGTCTACTGTGGAAGAATTTTAAGCGATACAACCAATATCAAAATTAATTTTCGAAGGTCTAGTGATAGAGACAACTTTGAAATTCAACAATAATTTTATATTTATGGCTTGAATAGTACTCTTTCCTTCCGTCTCGAAAAGATAGTCCCATTTTTCTTTTTATGATATATCTCAAAATAATAGTCTCATTTCCTTTAACAGTGTATTGAATGCTTATTTTCTTGATATACTCCTACTAAATGATGTACTAAAATTATCATTGGTGTGTAACACTATTTTATTCAGCATATTAAATAAGGGCGTAATAGTAACTTACATGTGTAATAAATGAATTAGTTTATCTATGTCAAAGAGTAGAAGATAAACTATCTTTTTAAGAGGGGGAGTATTATATTTCAAAGAAGTAACCAGACTCTTAGTTAAATAATCAGTGTTTTTTTCCTTTTTGGAAAACAAAATTCTGAATCAATAGCTTTTTAAATGAATATACTCTAACTCATTTACGGCTATTTTATTGGAATATGGTACTATTCATAATACATTTAATAAAGTATGGTACCTTTTGAAAGGTTTAAAAAACTAGGTGTTTTCATGATTGGTTTAAAAAACTAAGTGAAGTCGCTCATATTAAAGGCGACATTGAATGTACTGTGATAAAATTCTGTATACTCAATTTTCTAAAATACTCTTATAATTAGATTTTCTTTT
>JAUEKW010150018.1:0-10032 GCA_032274785.1 Ajuga reptans
TACGATCCGATAGCTCACCGTCCACCCGGTGTTCGGACGAGGTTGTGATACAAACTAGAAGATTCATAGTGCAAACCTTTGATCTTCAAGGGTAACGATTTCTAAGTTCTTAGTATATTCATATGTGTGATTAATTAACATGATTGGTAACCAACAACGATCAAACGGGTAATTCTAGGGGTATCGCCCGGTCAAGCGGTTTTTCGCCCGGTCGAGCGGTCTGATGGCCCGGTCGAGCAATCGCCCCTGGAATGAGCAGTTCGAAAATTGAGGGGTTTTTGCCAAAATACTTGGTGTGTTTCAGCAAAAACCTAATTTTCGAACAAGTTTATAATAGTTGATCAAGGGTGTATCTCGGCCGAGATCTTCTGGTGCATCTTAGCCAAGACGATCCAAGATCAGACTTTATTAATTGGATCGCTTTTGACGGCGTGTTCCTTCACTACCCACCCGGTTAAATCTGGTATGGCGTCATATGGGGATTGAGCCGATATGTGTCATCTGTGGCGAAGATTTGGAATCAACCGAGCATATACTGTTTTGCTGCTCTTGATTATGCCAAGTCTGGGCTCTGAGCCTGATTTGGATTAATGCAGTTCCTATTCATGATATTCCTTTTCGGGTTGCCCTCTGGGAACTAATGCAAAAATTTTCAAAGGAAGGTATTGAGCTCCTAGTCTAGATTTTGTGGCACATATGGATTGCAAGGAACAAATTTTACTTTGAGGATAAAAAGATCTTACCCAGGAAAATCATGCATAAAGCTCAACGGAGCTTCGATGAAATTCAGACCTCCTTACGGACATAGATCGCAAAATGATTAACTCCGGCGACGGTACGAGCTTGGTGCCCACCGGAGATGGGTGGACAAAAAATTAATTTTGATGTTGCCGTGTTTCGCGAATCGCATATCGGAATGTGATTTGTAATAAGAGACCACAACAGAGAGGTCCTCATAGTAGGATTTAAATGCATTCTAGCACAGGGAAGTACGAAGCTTCTTGAAAGCCTTGCCGTGAGATTCGCACTTAGGACTGCTGTCGAGCCTGGTGTCATGGGAGTGCAAGCTGAGGGTGATAACATATTCCTCATGGCAAAGTTGCAAAATAAAGAGATTGATGATGACTACAGTGGCGTGATGTTGCAAGATATACTGGATTTGGCCAATTTATGCAATTGTACAAGCTTCAGTTATAGTCCTCGGGAGGCAAATTAGGTAGCTCGCACTTTAGCCCATACTAGAGTTGCTCTAGATGAGTATAGAGTGTGGATTGATGACGTACCCCCGAACATACTTCAGTTGGTATAACGCGATGTAGGGCGAGAGCCCCATTCCATTTGATATCTAATAAAATATGTTTCTCCCTAAAAAAAAACAAAGAGTGTTCAATCTGCGAACTAGATCAATGCAAGAAAGTATCAATGTCATTATTGATGATCTATCTGACCTTGCAGGAAAAAGAGATGAAGATGATGTTCTAAATCTGATTAAAAGCTCAGAAACTCAAATTCCAGAATCTGGTGATAGTGGTGACAAAGATGGTGTTGAAACACCTCCTGCAACACCTGAGCAATCAGCTCAAGAAAGTCCTTCGGAACAACCAAATACTGAACCTAATTAGAATACTTTGGATACGAGGTCTGGAAATCCAGTTGACACTACTGTCAACAAAGATCCTCCAGGTAGAATCCGGAAAAATCATCTAGTAACCCAAATCATAGGTAACATTTCCGATAAACTGAGAACTCGGTAAGGGAAAGAAGGGATTTCTCACAAATGGTAAAACTTGCATGCTTATCTTTTGAATTTACAGTATTTAATGCAAGTTGCTTTTTTTGTCCAATGTTGAACCAAAAAATATAGATGAAGCTCTTCGTGATGATTTTGGATAAATGCAATGTATGAAGAACTTCATCAATTTATTAGAAATGATGTTTGGGACTTAGTACATGGTGTTAATGTTATAGGTACTAAGTGGATATTTTTAAACAAAATAGATGAACTTGACAATGTAACTAGAAACCAAGCTAGGCTTGTGGCTCAAGGCTATACTCAAGTTGAAGATCTAGACTTTGATGAAACCTTTGCTCCGGTTGTACATCTTGAATCAATTCATTTTCTCGTTGTTATTGCATGTTATCTGAGCATCGAGTTGTATCAAATGGATGTGAAAAGTGCATTTCTGAATGGTTATCTAGTGGAAGAAGCTTTTCTTGAGCAACCAAAATGCTTTGTTGATCCAAACAAACCTAATCATGTTTATAAACTGAAAAATACTTTGTATGGATTGAAACAAGCGCCTCGTGCTTGGTATGACAGAATTAATAGAATTTCTATTAAGGCTCGGTTTCTCTAGAGGAAAAGTTGATAAAACGCTTTTCATTAAAAAGGTTGGAAAGAAAATTACCATAGCTCAATTATATGTAGATGATATTGTATTTGGCTCTACTTGTGACTTGCATCCAAATGAGTTTGTGCAAAATATGTCATCTACTTTTGAAATGAGTATGGTTGGTGAATTAAATTTCTTTCTTGGTCTTCAAATCAAACGGGTTGATGATGGAATCTTTGTTCCCCAGTCAAAATATGCTAAATCTCTTGTGAAAAAGTTTTAACTAGAACATGCCAAGCATATTAGAACTCCCCTAGGTTCCAGTCAGAAAATCTGAAGAGATAGTGTTTCTGAAGGTTTTGACCACACTTTATACAGGTGCATGATAGGAAGTCTTCTTTATTTGACTGCTAGTAGACTTGATATTTGTTTTAGTGTGTGTGTATGTGCCCGATACCAATCTGATCCTAAACTGTCTCATTTGCATGCTTTGAGAAGAATTATCAAGTATGTAGTTGGGCATTTGGTATTCCAAGGATACAAACACAAATCTGGTAGGTTTCAGTAATTCTGATTGGGCCGGTGATGTAGATGATAGGAAGAGCACTTCAAGGGGTTGTTTTTATCTGGGTAACAATTTAGTATCCTGGCACTGTAAGAAATAAAACTATGTATCTTTGTCTACGACAGAGTCTGAATATATTACCTTAGGAAGCCGCTGCACTCAGTTACTCTGGATGAAACAAATGTTAGAAGATTATGGGCTGGAAAGTGATACATTGCCTGTTTTCTATGATAATTATAGTACTATATATATAACTAGAAATCATGTGCAACATTCTCGAACCAAACACATCGACATAAGACATCATTTCATAAGGGATCTGGTTGAAAAAGGGGCTTATTCGTGTTGAGCACATCCCAACTGAAAAGCAGTTGGCTGATATTTTTACAAAAGGATTGGATTTTGAGAGATTCTCTTCTCTGAAGAAATCTCTTGGTATGTGTGTTATGTAAAGTGTTCCATCATATGCTTAACACCTGTACATCATAGTTATAGCACATATATTATGCATTCTCACTGCATTAAGTTTTTTTTTTAAATGGAGTACTATAATCAAATTTTCTTTCAGTATTTCAAGATCTTGAATTGCTGTCCTTCCTTCAAATCCCTTACTCACCTAACTGACTTTTACTTTATCATCACCTTTGTCTGATTTTTATTTCTCTCAGTCATATTTTTTTTTTGGTGATGCATACAGGTCAAGAGTGTGGTAAGTCTCTTACTGAGTAACACCTTTCCTATTAGGATCAGTGTTCACTGACTCCTAAGTGTTCTGCAAGGTGTTGGATCACTTGGGAAGACACCAATTTTTTTTTTGTGATCTTCGAAATATGTTTTAGATTTTTCTTTACTTACTCCATTTCTATTTTATGTTCTGCAATTTTGTTTCGTCTGTCCATATTATTTATTTCAAAATTAAAAAAATATATATATATATTTGTAAAATATTAGCTCTCACGGTTTGCTCATTAACCTCCCACTACCTCACCTCATTCCCATCTTTTCTTAACCATGTTCTTGTATTCTTCAACCACCTAGAGAAAATCTAGGAGATGTGGCAGTTCGGTTTTGGATAACACTGCATTGGGGGGTAATTATTTTTTTAAGTGAATAGTATTTAATGTCATCCTCATCATTATTATAATTTAGGGGTAATTACTGATTCGCCGCCTAACAATTAGTACTTTTACACATCGGTATATAAAATATTAAACTTAACTAAACCGCCGCCAACCTATTCAATCTTTACAACTCGACAGCTACCGGCCAGAATCCAGTTGCACGTGATTTGTGCACCCAGAGTTTTAGGAATAATTTTGAATTTTAAGTTAAATAAAAACTAAATTATAAAAACCTAAAAATTAAAAGGACCAAATAGCAAATAAATTCGAAATTATTTGGTCCTTTTACTGTGCAGCAGCAGCTTACTTGTGTCTGCTTGTTATGATCACCATTGTGCTCACCTTCTGTCAATGTTTCCTCTCTCTCTCTCTTTCCTTTTGAATCTGCTTATTTATTTATAACTCGCACCCAAACAAGTGTACTGTGTGTTTGTCCCTGTGTGTGTTTTTTGTTGATATCACTTACGTTAGGCACTAGTCGGACAACAAACTAAAGTCTAGAGGTTAATCGGGGATAAATAGGGTTTAGAACAGAGCTTCTTATTTCTGCGTTAATCCTTTCTTATGAATAATTAGATTATTTTCCACTAGGAGCAAGTGTGTGTGTTTCTTTCTGTGTGTTCAGAAAAGAGCAAGATTAAAGCTATTTCATTACGCATTGGAATCAATATTGTGTGAATTTCGTTTAATCAAATCTAGGGTTTCAAAATTACTCAAATCAAGCAAGAAATAATCACTAAAAATTTGAATAAATTCTCTCTAGAGAAGAATAAATGGTGGTAATGCAGGTAATCAGAATGATCATCCAGCTCAATACCGGTACCCATTCATCAAGCCGGCGAGCTCATTCTCATCTCTACCGTCTTTCACCTCGTTGACCAGCCCCGCCGCCTCGTTCGACTACATATTCGTGGGTGGAGGGACGGCGGGGTACCCCCTCACCGATACACTGTTACGAAACTACACTGTTTTGCTACTGGAAAGAGGGGGACGCCATTTGCGAACTCAAATGTTTCATTTATGGAGAATTTATTTGCTATTTGGTCCTTTTAATTTTCAGGTTTTATAATTTAGTTTTTGTTTAACTTAAAATTCAAAATTATTCCCAAAACCAGGTGTGCAAATCATGCGCAACTGGATTCTGGCCGGTAGCTATCGAGTTGTAAAGATTGAATAGGTTGGCGGCGTTTTAGTTAAGTTTAATAGTTTATATACCGATGTGTAAAAGTACTAATAGTTTGGTGGCGAATCAGTAATTATCCCTTATAATTTATCCTAAATTGCTTTCTTTGTGTTAACTATGACAGATTCAGATAATGATGTGGCAGATATATTATTTCACTTAAAAGAGGGAATGAAAGAACTTGAGATTCCCGTTCTTCCACTCTCTCCAAACCCTAACATTGTTCTTGTTGTTTCAGATCATTCCTTACCACCCTCAATGATGTCTAATCCACTAAACCCCATGATATTAGGTCTAAATATGCAGGCTCGACATCTCAAGGTCCAACGCAAGGTGTTGAAGCACCTTCGGGCAACTTCCAGGCTGATGCCCCTCCTTCTGATACATCACCGATGGCTCTCGAAGAATTTATTTCTCCAGATGCCTATCTTGCTTATTTGTTTACTGGAGATCCAAAATACTCGGTGAATGTCGATGATGTTCCAGATTCTAGCGCTCTAAAATCAACAATCAAGAACTAAAGTGGACATGTCAAATGAGTATTCAAACGTCAGCGTGGCTATTCTCGAACTCTTGGAGAGCTAGGTTCATCAGCCTCAAAACGGAAATCCAAATAGGTCAAATCTCCTCCAAAATACAAACTTGCGTCTGATGTTGATGATAGTGATGATTCTAATTTTGAAGTGATAGTAGAAAGCAAGGGTGCATCCAAGGTGTTTGAGAAAATTCCTAAGTCAAAATCTGCAGAAGGCCAGACCTCCCATGGTGTTGAGGCAGGTGATTCAACACCTCCTTCTCCCAGGGTCAATCCTGTCATCTCCTCTCCTGAAACTGATCAAATTCCTGGTTATGAGTTTGATCAAACTCTTGGTGACTACATGAAAAAATTACGCAAGCAAGCCCCTCACTCTCAAGGGGACAGATCGTCAGATGTGAACAGAATGGAAGAAGACATTGTTGCTGAATTTGCTAAGAACTTGATGAAGATGTGGAATTTGAGCAAATGGATTACTCAAACCATGATGATAAATACCCAAATTCCATACTGGTTTTGAATTAGAATGTGTCTAAAGGTAATTAAAGGTTGGATAACGAAGAGGATTACATGATTTATAACCATAAATAGGAAATGTATGGGAGGTAGTGAAGCAGAAAATGCAAAATTTGAAACTCATATATGTAATAAGATGGAGATAGGATATATTTGTTGTCTACTTGCATATCCAGTGAACCACTTCACATCATGGGATGTGATGTGAAGTGCATTATCTATGGTTAAGCTGAATTTAGTTATTTGTCTTTGGTGACTTCAACAGGAAAAGTAGAGGGCTAAAGTCAAGGAAAAATTTGAGAAATGTGTTAAAGAAAATTTGGTGGATGTGATGTACTCAATATTTCAGTGAATAAGTCTTCTTCAAAGAAGGTAACGTCATGCTGAATTGTTTATGGACTTCATGCACATTATTCTTGCTATTGTACATTTTAGTTTTATCGGAAGAACTTTCTACAAAGTTATTAGACTTCTTAGGTGATGTGATATTATCACTCCACAACCGATTAAAAAACAACAGTGGAAAAATCAGCCCCCCTTCCCCCAAGACAGAAATAAATGATTATTGCATCCATGTTCATGCGATAACTTATGCACAATGATCATTGTAAGAGATGAAGGCGAAAGCAGAATTACTCTTTTTTGTCTCATTTTTTGTTTCCCTTTTCATTTCTTCATGTTTCACTAACAACTTTTAACTTATTTTGTGATCTCTATAACGGAGCCAGGAATGTAAGTCATAGTTGATCTCTTCTCACTCTGTGAAGTAGGTGAAATATTCATTTAAATGTCAATTCCTATATAGAAACTCAATATATATGTTTTAATCTTTTTGAGATGCAGCAAATATGTATTCTGAAATATGGAAGCTCGCGATCAAGCACCCCTGCATAGTGCATGCTTTGAACATGTATGTTCAATGTGAATCTCTCTGTCTCTCTCTCACTCTCTCTCTATCTCTCTCTCTGGGCTGGAATGAGATGGTGATAGATTGAGAGATATAAATGCTTGAATTTGTAGTCTTGTGGCTTATTGATAACTACTCATTTGATGTTTAGATGAAATTTGTAGTCTTATGGTTTTAGATGCATGTTATATATGCACATATAGTTCTTTGTATAGGATTACATAATCTTGATAAATTTGTCCGTACTTTAATTGGATATTATCCAAAGAGATAATTGAACTTGACTCAGTTTCAGCAGGCTTTTACGCCGTCTCGACCTTTATAGTTGCAAGTCTTACAACTATTTATCAGTGGTAGTATTTAAGATTGTCGAACCCACAAGGAGGATTATCCGAGAATGCTAACCAAATCGATTACTAGTTCCAAGTTTAGCAAGAAATATAAGTGGAGTGTGTGGTAAGAAACATAAACAACAAGAGAAATAACAATACTAAAAAATGATCTCCCAATATTCGGTTTCACCCTCACCTCTGTCACGGAGTTGGTATCTAGTGGGCCAAAGAAATCTAAGTGTAAGTCTAAGGGAAATAATTACAAAGTTCCTAAATCAATGATTATGGAACGAATTCCCCTGAGGCACCTTATAGTCATTCTTAGATGCACACATCCGAAGTTGACGACCACTTCTCGAGTTGACGAATTAAATCCACAATTGTTTCTCTCCTAAGTTGGTGGTATTCGTAAACAGAGTCAAAAGTAGAAAGAATCCACGCTCTTTGTTGGAATTTAAGCCATACAAGGAGACAAGCCCTACTATGCCACCCGGGGTTGACGAGACACTAATTCAAGGGCTATTACACCTAATAATCCACTATGCTATAGACCGGAACTTGAGAACGTGGATAACATAATAGCACATGGTAAAAGCAACCTCAAAGAAAGTCATCAAGAACAACCCTAACCTCTAATCCCTCTTGTTTCTCACTTCAAAAAGGATTAAAGTTGTGAAATCGGGAGGGAGAAGCTTAGGGGAACCTTAACTCCTACACATTTACACTAACCCAACAATTTCATACAAAACCGAAAGGGAGAAGCTTAGAAAATAAATTCAACTCCTACACATGCAAGAAAAGACCCATGATTTTATATAAAAATGAATGGGAGAAGCAAAGGAAATGAATCTCAACCCTACTCATGTAAATAAATCAACAATTTCACAAACACATCTTAGAATACAATAAACCCACAAAAATCACAAGTCTCCTACAAAAGATACCAACCCACTAAGCTTGGGATACTCCCTAGACTTGGGAAATCAAGGAAACTACTCACAAATTATCATAAAAACAATAATAAACAACATAATAACAAGAACTATGATCATCGAGCAAAATAAGAAAAAGGGCGAAAATGAAATGAACTTTGAAATTAGAAGACAAGGAATAAAGAAAGCTTAGTCTAAATGGTGGCTTGGAGATCTTACGATGCTCACAATCTTCAAAATACTTCAACAAACACAAGAGAAATTGAACAACACAACAGAAAATTTAAAACTCTGAATTTATTAAGAAATATAAGAAATATTTTAAATAAGAGATTATTTATTTTTCATGCATTTTAGAATTTGACTAAGTCTCGTAGTCGAAGAGCCCAATTCATAATTTATTAGAAGCCCAATTCTTTAAGTTTAAAAGGCCCAAATCATATAAGTTTATAGGGGAGCCAAATGTTTGTTTAGAGAGGTTATTTATTTCATGAGGCCCAAATAAAATAATTTGGAGTTTTGTTTGATTTTATTAATGAGGCCCAAATCTGTTAACTATTTTAAGCCCAATAGATACATCTTTAGTTTAGCCCAAATCCTTATTCTCTCAAGCCCAAGTCTTCCACTAATTAAAAAAAAAATCAGATTGAACGCACGCGCATAATCAGGGAGAGGTCTTCTCCTTCCTTTTCATTCTCCACCCATTAATGGTGATTGAGCAATCTCTATTCAATAATCAAGCCGAGTGATAAGCTTTTTCCTTTCAACAACAAGTCTTCACCTCTATAAAATCCACATTCTTTTCAATTGAAATTCACACAGCAAATCCAAAGCAATTCAGATTGTTCATTCAAGGTATAAAAAAAATGTTTCTCTGCTCTTCCGTGGCCGACGGCCATTTTTCCGGCGAACTGCACCATCTTCTTTTTCTCCGGCGAAGCAACACCGCCGTTTTCTCTTCTACTCTCCCATCTCTCTTTTCTTTAACAGCTAATCACAATACACACACCAACACCTGTTTTGAAAAATTTGAGATGAGGGGTTGAGCAGGCTGCACTGTGTGCACCCGGGCGGCCGTCTTGTCGTCGCCGTCGATTATGCTCGCATAACCCTGATTTATTTACTGATTTCCTTTCGTATTTAATCTGTTAAAAAAAAGAACTTTCAGAAGGGAGGGGGGCGAGAAGAAGAAGAAGAAGAAGAAGAAAGGGAAAGGGGGGAAGAGTGCAGTCTGTTAAGAAAGAAAGGGGAAAAGGGAATTTACATTTTAAAATTTTTAAAAGTTTCGGTTGTTGACCCGTGTTTCAAAACACACGCATATTTATTCATTTTTTAATTTTTTTTCTTAATTTGATATTCTTGGTTTCTGATTTTCTGGGCCGTCGCCTTAAAAGAAAAAAATATAATATTATTTTATGCTTCCTAATTATTTCCTCTCAATATCATCTTTCCACCATATGCACTCCCAATTATTATTATTATTATCAATTATTATTTTATTTTTATTCTTATAGTTTATTTACTAAAATACTAATCCTAAAATATTTATAAATGTAGGAGCGGGCAATTAGGACTACGGACTTAGGCTTCTCAAATTCTTGCATTTTT
>JAUEKW010150040.1:0-10032 GCA_032274785.1 Ajuga reptans
CAAAAGTAACTGATGAAGGGCAGTTTAGACTTTTCAGTTTATTCCATGTTTTACTAAACCCTAGATTGTACTCTTATTAAAGGGACTCCTTATGGAATAATATAAGGGATTTTTTACGCTCATTCTTGTCTTCTTCTTTTCTTCTCCCTATTTCCTCTCTTTTTATTTTAACATTCTAAATTTTTTGGATAAATTGAAAATTTTAAAAATAATTCCAACATGTTTCAAATATTTTAAATAATTTTTTTAGATTTTTTAAAATAATTTTATGATTTTAAAAAAAAATTATTATTTTTTCACCGGATTTTTTTACCGGAGGTTGTAAGATGAAAAAAACATGGACTTCAAGTTGCAATCGGCAAAAAAAATTAAGTTGAGGTTACAAAGTGTCAAAACGCGTATAGTACAAACTGATTTGAGTAATTAACCCTAAAAACAATTACTTTTTATTTGACTAATTACAAAAAAAAAAAAAATTGCCGTTAAAATGCAATACTTTTACAATAAAGAAATATTAATTTCACCTAAACAGAATAATGATCAAAATACAATACAACCCGCAAAACAAACACAAGATCCGTCCTTTAACTATGAAAATCAATTCCTTATAAATCCATTTACAAAAGAATTTATCTAAATATATTTTTGATAACTAAGACATTTACAAACATTTTTATATCTAGAGGATCTTTTAAAATATTTTTGGATAACAAAAAAACCATTACAATCATTTCCATAATTGAGGGACCTTTACAAAACAATCGCCATAAAGTTGCATCACCGTGCAATAAGCGATTTTTCTGCATACTACACTAATCAAAGGTATAAAGCAAATAACAAGTTTATGCTAAGTGTCCACAAAACAATTACCATCAAAGTTGCAGAAAATGATTGAATGTATATGTATGAAGTTTCCAATCAAGAGCATTCTTCAGTTGATAGATCTGAATAAATAAATAAAATACGAAATGGAATAAAAAGACAACCCAGAAACGCTCTGTAAGATCAATGTGTAATATTCAAATTTTGATTGAAAATGGAGAGTTTCCAATCCTGGCAATTCTTGCTGCATTGGCGCTCCACATCTGTAACTTCTGCATATATATATAAAATAAAAATATAGCCCTCAAAAAGTCCCCAAAAAATATTAGGGTGAGCTGATCCACTTTGCATGATCAACTCAATTTTCTTCAAGAGAAAAAATCCAGTGATCAAAACTACACAGGAAAAGTTCCTGTAAATCGAATATGGTCCAATGTTCGACGCAGACCATACTTACTAACTGCGGCCATTGCAGCCCTGTATCCTCCTCCATAAGCTGGAGAAGCATCATGGGCTATCTGATGCATAAAAAACTCGCCTAGCTTATTTTCGACGCTAGATTTACCACCTTTCTTTGACAATGACCAAACTGATGATGATGTTGATTCATAGGACCATGGTGACGATGATGATGCTGTTGATGTGGACGGCATGTTTCTGGATTCAGGCATTACCTCAGATTCGAGCCATAAGTGAGCGAGTACTTGACAGATGCCTTCCTCTACCTCGGGGCTCAGATTACGGTAGCCTGCACAATGCATGAAATGCTTTCAACCAAGGTTTGATGGTACAGACTGGTACAAGCAAGAAAAGTAAAGATGTTTTAGGGGGGTTGGGGGGGAACTCGCTTATTGAAGTATGAAAGGTTAAAAACGAATTGTTTATTCTACAAGTGAAAAGTAGAAATCTTTATACAGAAAATCACTCAAAGGCCAAATATTACCATTAAGACGTAACCATCCGTGCATCAACTCATGTGCAAGGATTGCACCTGTCAGCAACCTGCAGCAAGAATTTACCAAGTGTTCATGTTAAACACTTCCAAACAATCTCTTGAAAGATCCAACCGTTCTGCTACACATTTTGAAGGTTGAAAAATCTGATTAACTCTGTGATCTCTCTCTGCTATACTTTGTTTTCATCAGTTAATATGTTGGTTTTTAAGGCAATTGCATCAGATTCCAAGATTTTGTTAAAGAATGTGTGTATTATTGAGAGAGGTGCTTTTGTTATTTTCCTCATAGAAAAAAGGTAGAGACCCGAAATCTAGCCAGATAAAGGTAGAATCCAGAATAGTACAAGATAAGTTTTCGAGATTAATACTGTCCCAGTGCTGCGAAATTTTAACTGTGAACATCCAAGATCTCCCGTAAAACAGAGGTATCAATTGTAAAACAGCTAAAATCTGTGAAGCACTAAGCAGCAAACTCCTTCTAGTGATTAGCAGGTGAAGGTTGTCCTAAAAAGCGTGAAGAAATATATAATACAAAAATCGCCACATTACCTTGGAAGGCCATACAAAACAAGAATAGCAGTAACCTCACACCGCCTAGTCAGCTTTTGTGGTTGTGTCCTGATTCCTACGAATCCATAACGCTCCGTCCGTGGTCTTTTCAGTACCTGGATGTTTGTCCAGAGACATCGAAGGGGTAAATCAGTAATATCATAACTTTTATACAAGGGAAGAGTGAAGGGAGTGATAAGAAAGAGCTTACTTTAGTAACAGTCTGCTCTTCAGAAAGACATAAACCTCTTGTTTCAGGCATGTGATGGAAACCCTGGAATACACTCAAGCTTCAGAAAATATTTTTACAAGAATATGAAAATGGAAGAGGGTAAAATCGTACATTTTTCTCTCCTTCAATAGCCTCGTTAAGGGCTAGTCTTTCAACAAGAAGCATGGGGATTTGCTGATCGATTCGCATATTCATTCCTTCATAATAGTCTCTGATGGTATGGTACAATGGTTGACAGTCACCAGTATCCATGATAGCCGACTCCATGCACTCTAAGCAGATACTACGCCCGTCTCCCAGTGATATATATCGAGTATTTCGCGACTAGAAACAACATAGCACCCACTATAAGTTTAAGAATATGAATAAATACTTAATTTGTTACAAAAGTTAATAAAAATTTAAAACTTAATTACTTAAAAAAATTAAATACCTCCAGACGTTCACAACTGCAACACCTGGCCGTATTGTCATGTTCATGTGAAGGACAATACTTTTGAGACCAAAAAGGGTGGCATCTGTACTCGATCAAGCCTGCTCCGTTAGCAGGAATCTGTAAATCAATGGACAGTAGAACATTACTGTTGATAATTGGATAATTGGATAATCGATCATTAATACAATGTTTTATTGTTAGTTAAATGATTGTTACTTACAAATTGATGACAGACTTCACATTTTGGATGCGTGAGCTCTTTGAAGCAGGTTTTGTGGTACGTGTCACTTCCGGACAAAGAGAACTTGAACAGAAAAAGGAAACCGATAAGAATCAGAACGAAAAATAACCCTGTGAAATTAACTAGTGTTAGAATTTGAATAAAAGCAAACTGACTGGCCCACCTCATGTTCAGTTATAGGGTAATTACATGAACAGCAACGAAAGCACTGTGGATGGAAAAATGTACCCATGCATCCCAGATAATTCCCGTGCCCAATTTCACGCTTGCAACCTCCGCACATTCTGCAAATCATAGGCAAGTACACAGGAATGAATAAGATATCGGTGAGCATAATTGCAAAGCATAAGCTGTAGACTTTAAAATTGTGTCATATATGGAAAATTAATTACTAGTGCAAAGTTTTAACTTGGTCTTAAACATGGCTCTAACTAGATAAATTGGATAAGATTATGTCACGGAAGCCGATTTTTCAGAGGCTGTCAGATTGGTTACAGGAAGTTTCAGAAAGTAAATAAGTAGAGAAAACAAATTCATAAGTAGAATCTTGATCCATAAAAGGTTCAAACATTTGCTCAACTTAAACAGTTGTAACAAATTAAGGCTGTGAATAAACGATCCTTCAAATAAGTTGGAGAAAAAGAAGCATCACTAGCAGGATTGGAACTAAAGAAATACGGATCAAGTAAGCGCTTATTGGCAACTAAATTACTTTTCAACCCAAAAAGAGCGGTACCTATATCCAGCCGGATATGAGGGGCGTGGTGCTGAATTAAAACTATCATGAAGTGTCCTTGCTAGATCTTCGTCATTGTCTGTTCTCCATCTATACCCTGCCAGTGATCGATAAACTGTTAATGCTATGCAGATTCTTCGGGGAAAAGATGAGGAAAAGTTACCATTTGGTTTCTTTAAGTCTTCAGCCAAAGACAAAGCAATTGCTCGATCTAATTCCTCTTTATCTTTCTTGGGTCGAGAGCGGTCATCCTGCAGTCAAGAGGATGGTTGCCTTTAACAATCGAAGAACACAAGGCAGGTCCAAACAGAATAATCATGAATCATCTGAAATTAATTTAACTTTCCTTCGAAGAAATTTGTAATCTTGGAAAAGGTCTCTCTCCATATCTTACCACAGCTCGAAATGTGTCAAGACTAATTCAGAAAAGAAGCAAAGTATTTGCACCTCTTTTCAAATAACAAGATGTGCAATTTGAAACTAAAATTTCAAATAACCAAACATAATAACAAACCCAATTGTGCTTCATCACATCTCAAATACGGAAGCAAATTGCAAATAGCACACCGTTTGCTAAAGGTTTTTCGTGTACACGTAATTGCAATCATAAACAAGAATATCAATAACAAACAAACATTGTACGCTTTAAAAAATGAACTTCATTGTTCCAAATAATACTTGAGTAATAAATTCAGTTGAGAGATCAATACCAACGATCTAATTGGTGCCCGCAACACCATATTTTCGTCGCCAAAAGACTGAGGTTGTTGTCCAGCTCTCCTACCACTGGCCCCACCATTGAAAAGCTTACTTAGCCATTTCATAAACCTTGATTTCCTCTCAGAAACACCATGCCCTGCTTAAATCCCACAAACCTCTTCAATCATTTCACTTGTAAGTAGACGAATTCGATCTTTTTACAAGTAACGAAATCCAATAAAGTAAGCAAGAGCATCAATTAACTGAAAAGGAATATATGACACGCACACACACACACAACAGAATCATACAGGCATCAACCAGATTTATAAGAATGCATAACTGGTAAAAACCTTGGGTCGTCTTAGATGAAAAGAAAATGCATATTAGCATCAACTAAATTTCGAAAAGATGCTTTCCGTCGAAACACAACTATTATCCAAATTTATCAATGAACTAAAATGCCAAATAAATACGAATTTTGAATTAGTGGCAGAAAAAAACATACCGTAAATGCAGGGTTGGGAAAGGTGGTTGACATTTGAAGAAGACATGAGGTTTTCGAGGTTGTAGAGGAAGCGAAAAGGGGGGTTGTGAAACGATGAAAGGGACTAAGAGAGAGGAAGAGGAGAGAGGGAACAATGGCATCATTGGAAAAGGTGGATGATGATGAGAAAAGAGGAATCAGTGAGAGGGAAAGAGATTCTTGGCTTGGGGAAAGAAAGGAGGAAAGTGAATGGGGGAGAATCTGCTGACAAGGATGGCGTTGATGCTGACAGAGGGGGGAACCCAAACGCTGCAGTTTGGATGGCCGCCATGAATTTGAGTGAACAACACTGTTCTTTCGCGATCATTGGAGAAGAAACCCAGTCCATGTGTGTGTTTTTCTTTTTAGTATTTGAATTTTTTTAATTTTGGCTCTAAGTGTGTTTGGTAATGGTTGGGGGGCAATCTCAACCAATTATGTGCTTGATTTTAAAGGGTTTGATGTGTTACTTTGTTTTAGTTAGGTTGGTGGCTTAAAAAGAAAGATATTCATATATTGATTGTTTGAAAAAATATTATAATAGCCAAAGATATTTACGTATTAATTGTCTCAGCCAACACTACCCCAACTCTTTCCAGCTATAACCAAACACAGCCTAAGAGTAGTGGTGGCCATTAGGGCGGCCGGGCTCGTTCGAACCTAACTCGTCAGACCAACGTTATATATTGGATTGAGCTAAAATTAGTCAATTCAGCTTAACTGCTTAAGTCATCCCCTATAATATATTAAGATCAAGCTGACCTGCGGTCCGCCAAGCTTTTAGCTAATCAGATCGGACCTGTTGGGCTAAATAGCACTTCAGGCCAAGATTTTCATGACTCAATCTATCTAGAATATCGGGCGGGCTGCCACCTGTACTTAAAATGGACTTGAGTCCCAAACTTACTTAAATTTAAAAAAATAAAAAAAATAAAAAAATAGCGGTCTTGGTACGAGGGAGTGGGGTGGATAATGTGAGTAAAGATGATTCATTCATATTTCTTATGCTTGGTATTTATGAATGAGAATCGAAGTAAGTTGATTATTACCCTCATTTATTAACTACTCCCTCCACATAATTCTATAGTATGATTGACTCCTCATTCATACTTATTAGGGGTGAGCATTCAGTCGGTTCGATTGAAAATCGAATCGAACCGACAAGAGCCGAAAACCAAAATTTTCTTATTTTTGAAACCGAACCAAACCTAATATGTCTTCCTGACCGAACCAAATTTTTTTTGTTTGGTTCGATTCGATTATCGGTTAAGACTTATAATTTTTTCATCTTTATTTTATGAATTTTTATATCGATTAATAGTGATTTCCATTATAATTTTTCTCTAAAATTGATAAATTAAAGATAAAACCAAAATATAGACATAATTTTTTTAGTTTTTATGTATATTACAATGTAAATATATCATTTCAATCATGAAAAATGTTATACATTATATAAATAAATAAATAAATAAATACAAATAAATATGAATTTTTTCGGTTCGGTATGAATTTTTCGGTTCGGTTCGGCCAACCGAATTTTTTGGGACGAGAACCGAATCAAATTACAAATCGCCTTTAATTTTTCTAACCGAACCGAACTGATTATTATACAAAATCGAACCGAACCAAATTACTCGATTCGGATTGGTTTTTCGATTCTGGTTCCGATTCGATTTTGCTCACCCCTAATACTTATTATCATTATTATTCCTGATTTCGAATCAAGCGGTCCTTAAAGTTTTAAGCTTTCCAAGGTAAAAAAAATCGTTTATTAATAACCATAGAGTAACGTAATCCACCAAATATATATATTTAAGTTTTAAAAAATATTACTGTACACCAGTTTTTAAGAGAGTATTTAAACCAGGACGTTGCGCGCGCGCACACACCGAAAAAAAAAAAAAACTCCAATCTTTTATCTCTTGTAGTTATCACGTAATTTTATATAAAAGTTAAAAATATGATTAATACTTGAGATTCTCAAAATATAGCGAGATATTTTATTTAATAATATAATAGAACCGTCCCAAAATAGTAATTTGATCATTTTTCTGCCCAAATGATATTACTAATTTCAGTAATAATTTTTTTTATATATATATTGTTATTCAATGGCAAATCATATGCAATACAGAAGAAATCAGTGCAAATATTTACAGAAAATATAGTAAGAGTACAATAGTGAAATTGATTAATCAAGTCAACTTTACCTTAATTAGTTAATCTTACCTTTAGTGCAAATATCTGCCACAATTAAATCATTTCTATTGCAAAAGAATATATGAAAAAATATGTCGTACTTAATCAGCGTAATCTTTGCCACAATTTAAAATTTGCCTCAATTTGTACTTGGTTATATATGAAAAATTTGGACCAATTTTCCCAAAATCAGCGCACGTCGTCCTTTCTTTTCTTTGCAGAAATCTGCCCGGATTTGTCATCTTATTCTATGCAATAAGCAATCCAAAATCAGCGTAAATTAGTAGCACAAAATTAACATACTTAATGTAATTTTCCTATTTCGACATATGAGATTTTTACATATATAAATCCTCAGTTGCGTGTGACATACACACTCTAGACTACGCCTAAAAAAATAATATCCTGCAAATATACCCATCTGACACCCACTGGCACCCACTTCAACCACTTCAAAAATCTCCGTCTTAATTCTTAAGAAACCCGACCGACGCCAAGATATGTGTGAGGTCGAGAGAGATAATAAGACGTAATTTGTTATATTTCTTAGAATATATCTTTTGTTTTTTTTTAACTTTTATTTATTATTTCGTAATTTATTCTTTTATGGTTAGAGGTTCAACTATTTTTTATTGTTATAGATTGTTGACTATATTATAAATTAAAAAGGGTTTCTCCCCAATATTTTATATATCCACCATGTTGTTGGTCATTCTTACTTGTGTTTTTTTTAATATTTTATTATATTATAACTATAAAAATATATAATCTTCTATTATTTATTCCTGTACATTTATAAATCGTGCATCGTACGGGGATACTACTAGTATTTATAATTATATATCGAATAATATACGTATAATTCCCACAAAGTGTGAGACTGTCTTTGTACTTTTACTTGGTATTCTTTATATACTTTCTTTTATTTTTAGTTTCATAGTAAAAAAATCATACCATTAAGGATAATAACATAGAATTATAAATTTGTCAATAAAATAAATCTTAATTAAATCTTGAAGCTATATTTAAAATGATTAACAATAACATATACAGATTAATAGAAAATTATACAGTTTCTAGATTTAAAATGTTTTTAGAAAGAAAGAACATGATTAGTAAGCAATATAAAATGATAATCTAATAAAAATTCAGTCTTAAGCATTTTAATAAATCTACAATAATTATTAAAAATTCAAATTATGTTTGATTGTTTCATTAAATGATCAAATAAAATTTATTAATTAAAATAATAAAGATAATTTGGATTTTTTTTAAGATATTATATTAGTATAGATATAGATTGTTTTTGTAAATCAAGTATTTACTTTTAAAACGTATTTTTTTATATAATTTATTATTTATTTCGTGTAATTGTTTGTAATTTTTTTTTTTTAGTTCTATAAATTATTTGTAATTTTTTTACCTAGTATTTGTGCTTTTCAAATTTACTTTAGTTTTCAAAATTATATTGTAGTTGCTAAAAGTAGTTATTCATCTGGCTCTTTTGCTTGCCAGCCGTATTATTACCCTCCTTTTTTAAAATATAAATCGGTTACTGATCAAACAACATAAAGAAATATAACCAACATTTATTGAAAAAAGCAAGCCCAAAGATTTTGGACCAAAATCGGTTAGCGGTGATCATGGAATAAGTTTCCTCGGCTTGAGTTGGGTTTTACTCTAAATTATTTGTATTTTCTTTTTCAATTTCCAAAATTTATTTAATTGTTTAAAAAAAAGTAATAAAACTTATCTCAGAAAAAGTGCACGAAAAGAATATTTGAGGTCAAATATAAATTAAGCTCGAGTTTTATACCTTTTGCATATACATATTTAATACTAGTTTTTTTTCTTTTTCAACCCCAATTTAGTTATTCCAAAACTTAAACTTAAACTAGACTAGCAAATAAGATCACATATTCTAAACGTTGTTCTATCTTCTATTACTACTTGGCACATGTTTATTTGTAATATCACCATAATATCATTTTGCATACGTGACATGTACTATTAATTAAATTGGAATAGAAGATAGAAATACCATTTGGAATAAGTGATTTTATCCGCTAAACCAGTGTGAAAAGAATTCCATATGTAAAGAAAGGAGACAAAAGGGGGGAGGGCCGGAGGGGGACCCACCATATCACCAAATCGAACATCATATCTGATCTGCCTGCGCTTGAAGAATAAATAACCCATCTTTTAACTGAAAAGCCCACAGAATATTTCTCAATTTTTCTTTTTACCGAAATCGCTGTCTTGTAAGCATTAATATATCAAGATTATACATATTTATATTAGATAAGTGCAGTAGTTGATTTCCACAACATCTTGATAAATCAGTCGATGGACACATTAATTTAAGTTCACGGCGGATAAGTGAGCACGAATGTATCTTTTATATATACACCACTTTTTATGTTTTTTAAGAATCAAATCATAAACTGCTATGTTTTTATAGGGAAAAATCATAAACTACTTGAATACATGCGGTGTAGAGAAAATTTTGAATTTAAATACAAAACCTACAATCTATATCTATATATAAAAGTAATACTAGTAGTAATATGTTAAGAATCCCGCCTAAAGTTGTTTCCGCTTTTATTCAGTGAAAAACTGTACAGTGTACAGTTA